>VYYI01000516.1:0-30049 GCA_021029175.1 Bilobella aurantiaca
GCTACAAGATCTGCTGAAAGTCGGAGAGAGGGTTCTTGCCAAAAAGGGCAAGGCCATTTGTATTCCCTGGAATTCTGAAACAATCATTAGTGTAAGAGTGTCTCCCTTAGTTTCCTTAAAGGCCTTCTTCACCTACCGCCGACTCCACATGCACCTTCGCTTTCTCCTACGTTCACTTTCACGAAGTTTGAGACAAGGCTCGTCATTTTGAGCAACATTAGAGTGTTAAATGAGTAATGGCCCCCGACATACATGGGAACTCGCCTACTGTTCCCATATATGTTTAGGCATATTGCATGATGAATCTACTAAAAATGTAGCAAATTCTCTCTGGCAAATCTTTTCCGCAAAAGGGGAGAGCCTGCTGCAGTACTGAGAAGCACAAATCGTTTTTGTAAAACCAATACGGATTTCCATTGTACCCTCTTCATTTCAAATGTATAATGCGTGTTGCGCGACATAACTTGAATTAATAATCAACTTATGCTTGCGAGGTTTGAATTAGAATAGCCGTTTACTTAAATTTAAGTATGATAATAATTCGAAGCATTTGACAAAGTGATAGGTAAAATTGTGCAAGACCAACTCAAATGCGAATGCAGTTTACGAAGAACATACTCTGAAAACGCATTTAAAAGGTGAAGAAGATTCGCAACAATCAATCAATCAAGTTTATTTGATGTAGGCTCACCCATATCAACATGTACATGCTGATGCTCAAGGAATATGTAATATTAGTTTAAAATATAAGAGAATTAAAAAGTCGTCAGAGAATTATTAAGTGTAGAATTAGAGTTAGAGTTATTGTGGTAAGCTCCATCGTGTTTCCATCCAGTTCTCAAGTTATTGGTATAGTCCCACTATCCGGTTGAGAAAGACATGGAGTTTCACATATGTCGAGTTATCAGCCGGAGATTTTGTCATAGAGTCAAGCAGGAGTTCCATGGCTGTCTTGGAATCAGTGTGTGGCATCCCTTGTGTGAGTCGTTCTCTTTCTCTGAGGCCCACGACGCATTCCATCAACACGTGTTGGAAGGAAAGGGGTAAACCGCAAAACTTGCAGTCAACACTTTTGAAGGCTCCTAGGTTTACCCAAGTCCCGTATAAACCGCAGAACTTGCAGTCAACACTTTTGAAGGCTCCTAGGTTTACCCAAGTCCCGTTGTTCAGAAGGGAATTACTGAGTAACCTAAGTTGGGCAATTCTGGTCACAGCGTATTTTGGAAGGTTACTGGTTAAGTAGAACTTCTCTGCGTATGACCCATTTGTTAGGCTGTTGTAATGCGGATATACCAGATTGATTCGCCTGTAGGATTTGCCATGATTAAAACCGTCAAAATCAAACTATTTTCCGATTTTTTTTAAAAAACTTAAAAATGAAATGAATTTTTTTGAAAAGTTCTCAAAATTACTACTATCCAGCCCCACCATCTTGACCCCTCAAACTCCAAAAGGTAGATTTGAGTATGGGTTTAAAAAAAATCTAAATTTGCAAAATGGTTTTGCCTAAGAAATTTACACAGCCACAATTTCTACCTCAAAGGAGCAGGAGTAGGGGTAGAGAAATTCGTCTCCACAAATAACGTCATGATCAGTAAAAAAAAAGGTTTCTGCCAATAAGAGCCGTAGTTAATAAAATTTAAGAACACAGATTTTCCAGTGCTATGACGCAGTGTGGACGAACAATTTTTCCTAGCTTCTCTGTAATAAAGAGTCGTTCGATTGTTCTAAGCCTTCTCTAAATGTTTAAGTTGAGTTTTCCCTAATTTCATGCGTGGCGCACCTCTCTTCAAATTTCAAAAAATGCTATATACTGTTACCCCTCTACTGTTGTGTATCTTAAGCATACTTGCCAACATCAGTGCAAGCGACGAGGTAACAGTAATACAGAAGTTTTGCACAGGTCATTTCTTCGGTGTATATTATACTCTAAATTTTCTACTGTTGAATGTTGCAGTTTATTCGGTTCAAGTTCTCTCTATGGTACACGGAATACTACGGATCTGGTTCCCTGACAGACGACGCAGAAACGGACAATTCATGGTATTGAACATTCTGATATATTGTAACACTAGCTAAACAAGCCCGTCCTAGATTTGCAGGCTTCCAATTTAGATTCCTATCTTTCTGTCCTAGCACTGACGGTAGCTAAAATGGTAGCCGATACAAAAAGTTAGATAAAAAACTATCCCCATTACTGTCTTAAAACTAGTTTCTAAAGCTGACTTAATTTCTGTCACAATTAAGTAATTAGAAACAGTTCCTTAACTAATTAGAGCCCATTCCAGCTATAGCTTACCTATAAACGCAAAGTCTATTCCTAAACCTCAATTTACAAAAGCTTAATTGCCGTTAATCGTTAACCGTAATTAACTAATTAGAAATCAGTTTGGAAATCAAAAGTATTACTTGTTGGGAACTATTTTAGTGGAAATATTACCAGTTACCGGCCGTTTGTGTTTTTGCCAACACGGCTTCGGTGGTGAATCGGGGAGATATTACAAAAAAAGCGCGAAGCAGCGGTTAGATTATTAAAAAGGTAGGGGAATCGGAGTTGCCCAAGAGGTTTGTGCATCAGTCTCTCTCCCCTAGGTTCCGGACATCGAATCTTACCATGGGCATACATTTATGTGTGCCAGGGTATCTCGATCCGCCCAGAAAACAACGCTGTTTCTCAATAGCAATGACCAAAATATGCCATTATCGCGCATGCTCGGCGTGAGTCTCACTATCCTAACAAATACGTAGTGCGCTCCCTGTTACAAACATACATATTAAAAATACATAATATATATATAATATTTTATTTTTTATTGTGTTTTGCTGTTAAAGGTGCACAATGTTGCGAATTCAAGAGCCGCAAAGTATAGAAAAGTTGCGAAAAATACAACGTACCTCACCTGATATGAATAATTGCGTTGATTTGTTGCGCATTGCTCCAACAAAAACTCCCTACGACCAGTTCAAGGCTAGTGATGTTAACTGGATTCGTGCAGAAACAATTACGTTGCGAATTACAGACGATGGAGAGAACTTCGAATTCTTATATAAGCGTCAAGAGATGGAGGTGAAAGTGGTTTAACCTAAACATATCGGTTGCATGTCAACACCGAGAAAACCGAAAACTTAACTTAACCGGTTAAAGTTACAAAAAACGGTAATGGCTGTAACCGAGAACGACCAAAACCAAAAATTATGGTTATAGTCGTTCTCGATTTTTGTTTTCTCGGTTTAGGTTTCTTGGCTTTGGTTTTCTTAGTATTGACCGGCTACCAGCATATCCAATATTGTATAAAAGATCCAATTGATCAAACGTCTTTTTTTCTAGATTTTGCACTACAAAATGAAACTCAATGGCACGACTTACAGTCGTATCGGAACACTCATAGCTGACTATGGCAAATCATCATAGTAAGAAATAGTTTTTTAAGATATCGCAGCGATATTGTTGCTGGCAGGAAAATTTTTAGGAAAAGAAACCAGATGAATAATAACTTTGTAAATAATAAACCGTTGCCAACGCACGTAACTCAAGAAGCATATTGTACTCCATATGCTACTGTAGCATATGAACAAGTGGGGGTCATTTACGGGGTCATTGATATGAAAGGAAAAGTTCAAGGGTCAGTTTGGACCTTCAGATTCTTATTAGTTTTCGTGTAGGTGTAAATCTAGAAAAATTTCAAAAATCCAATTTTTCGGTTTTAGGGGTATTTTGGGAAAATTCTGGGAAGTCATTTTGGGGGTCATGAAATAGACGTCAGGGGTCACCTGGGTCATAGAGGCATAAATGACTTTTCATTAAACAGAAAACTAGCAAGAAACCGAAAAAAAAATTCGTCTTTCGAATTTATTGGTAGTGACCCCTAAATCACTATATATATAATAACTAGTAAAGGTAAAGCGTTGTTATTTAACATTCCCGCAGAGCGGATGGTCAACATGAAAGGAGAGGGTAGGGATCTGGTAGGGATAAAGACTCATTAGCATAGATATTGTCATCTATGCAAATGAGGGCAGTTTTACCAATTCTGACAGAGACTTTTGGGAACCCTATCGGGAAATTTTCATATCCTCTGTCTGAGTATGCCTAATCACGGAGATATGGGCATACACAAGATCAGAGGCAAAGGCAATTCCTTTAAGGGGAAAACCAACACCAAAGACTTTTTTGTGGGTTTTTTCTTCAAGAGTTTTTGTGCCACCTAGACAGACTGACAGATTGATAGACCATTCCTAAAAATATCTAAAACTGAAGTTAGAAATAAAATTAAATTAAAAAAAAATAGGTTTCTAAGTAAGCTGTTTATTAAGCAATTTTTTTTGCTTGACTGGCAATCGCCGCATTTTATGACAACATGAAACAGAATGATGGGGACTTATAATGGGGGGAAATTAGGACCCAATGTGACCCACTGTTGACCCCTTAATGACCCCTTAATTTAAAACGAATCGACCTTTCATTACAGGTAAGTTTATGTGATGTTTTATTTTCATGAAACATTACTTGTATATGAAACAAATAGCTAGGATTGTTTCAAAGAACCCCGAAAAAATTAAAGCATTTTTATTGCTGTGACCCAGGTGTTCACTGCGTCCCTAAGATGCAGTTACCGTTACCCTCAAACAAACTTTACTTGAAACCATATTGTTTATAACTTTTAAATTAATTTTAATAATTTTTCTCATTTCAACTACTTGCGCAGACCGCATTACAAACGGTATATTTTATTTTGTCTTATTTTGTTTATTAGTTTTATACCAAATTCAATGGAAAACAAAAATGACAAGTTTGAAGAGGATTTGAGAAATTCAAAACCACAAGATTTCACTGAAACTGTAATTTGCGAATGCACTGAGGACGAATATTGGAAGTCGCAAACTCCCAGTTGCCTCAAGGAAAGTTCTCGATGGTTTCCAATTGCTATTCAAACTATATCGACTCATCGCACAATTCGAATTTACTTTAACTTTGAGGTAGTTTAATGCATTGCTAAGTAAATTCTTACTTTAAAACTTTGTACTGTTAAAATTCTTACTTTAAAACTTTGTACTGTTAGCTGGATTTTAAAGTGGTGACCTCTGACGGTCAAACTCAGAATCTAGGAACTCTAACTGTTTCGAGAATGGGATGCAAAACCGGCGGAATTTTAAACCAAAAGTTTGCACCAATTTGGTGGCGGGGACATATCTCGTTAGTTACAAAGTTGTGTGAGACAGCAATGCCAACTTTAAGAAATTGTTGTTGTTGTTTTTTACAAATTTAGATTGATCGCCGTGAATTCGCCTCATGCGACAGACATTCATTCACTCAGCCAAAATTCGACGGATCAAATTTCCGTACGTATAGCCGACGACTGGTACCAACTGGGAGACATTATGGAAAATAAGGATATCGACGTTGATGCGTCATTCTTGACAACACTGACAGCAAAAATTGTTAATGTGAGACAAAGTAACACACTATAACAGGTTGCAGTACGATGGCGTCACATTTAGTTTAGTGGTTAAGAGCATCTGCATTTCTCCACCAGCCTGAGATAGTGTGTTCAAGTCCCCGATCCAACACAAAAATCGTTACTATTGATTTTTTCCGTACGGAATTACCTGGCATATAACAATATGCATTCCCGTATTTTTGTGATTAAGCTGTACAATCAAAAGATATGGAAATGATCTGATAGGCATATTTTTATGCTAATGAGTCCTTCCACCCATATCACTACCGTGAGGCGGTAGTTACCGCCACACCGCCGCGCTTTTACCGCCACCACCGCCGCAAAAAACTAAGGCCAAATCTCGCCGAATTAGACATTTTAAAAAACTTTTTGGAAAATTTTGTACTTTGAAATTTTTTGACCCATCGCCCTATCGCCACAAAAAATGGTACCTACCGCCGCAAGAAACTAAGGCCAAATCTCGCCAAATTAGACATTTTAAAGAATTTTAGGTGGCGGTAAAAGCGCGGCGGTGTGGCGGTAACTACCGCCTCACATCACTACCCACTCCCATGTTGACCAACGGAATTATCAATTAATGCTGAACCGCAAATCAATATTGCAATAACAAAATAAAGCTTACGCCACACTATTCCAAAATTACCTTATTCTGTTCCTCTAATACCAAAATTACTTTGGCAGAATACATTGCTAATGGTCACGAAGGGGCAGCAAAGGATAGTCAAGTACTATGGCTACGTAAAGAAGAAAGAAGATTCAAATGTGTAAGTTACCGTGTTTTGTTTATAACATTTATACATTCAACATGCAATAAGGGGAATACAAACAAGCCCGATCTGGGGCAAAGATTTCAGAGTCTTCTTGTCCTAAATCGGGCTTCTTTAGCTGTAGAAACCATAATATAACGCACGCTTTTCCCGGAAGTTCAGGTCCAATGTTTATATTATGGGTCTTACAATGACTCCGTTTAGAGCGTATGTAAGAGGATTTACACCATTTATTAATATTATATTAACTAAGTCTTAGGATCGTTTTTATAATAATTATAGCTCCTGATATTCAATTTCAAATTTTTTGCAATTTTTTTAAGCTAACAGAATCAAAATCATGAAGGGATATAACAAACAAAAACAAGCACGTTATACAAAAGAAAATATCGTTCAATATTTCTGATTATTTGTATCCTTCCAATCGCCATTTTGCCATATATTAAATCCCATACAAAATTTGATGATTTTTAAACTTTGAGAAATTTTTAAAAAAATCGAAAATGGACATCGGCGGCTAACTTTATTATTAAAGCAATCTATGACTGCTTAACAACATGGCTTAACAATGGTGGAAATTAGCTTGTATAAGCTCACAAGGATTCACTGTAAAAGTATGCGTTCGTCTGCCTAGTATAACCTTACGTTTTGAATAATTTTTAGCACGCTTCTCACGATAGATGGAAACACATTGACTGACGAATTGTACGAAAAAACAAACAATACGTATACTTTCTCCAGTAAATGCCCAAAGGACTGCGCCGATGATATACCAAATGCAGCTATTGCCCTACAAAAGTTGAACAATGGTTATTTTGACACTAGTATTTTGAAGTGGGTTCCAATTCATATCACAAGGGTGGTAGTACCACGAGATGCAAACATCACTACGCTAGAATACAAAGAATCCGACGTACGGCAGCAAATAAATACATAATTTAAACACAAAATTTTATTCCTCAAAAATTCTGTAAAGATTTTTTTTTCAGTTGACACAGGTTGAATTCAAAATTTTGATCGAAGTTAAAGGAGAGAAAACCGAAATTATTTTGGGTACAGTGCTAGTCCAACGCATTGAATTGAAGGAAGTAAAGTTTTCTAGTGTATCGGCTCCGTATGGCTGGAATGGCCACTTGCTGTGAGAAATCAGCACAACACTTTACAAAACTAACAATTTAAGTGATCACATGGTCAACAAACATCAATTTTGTATTATTTGACCAGATTGACGCAATTCACCATTGAGAATAAGTTGGTAGACATTAATGTGTATCTTCGAAATCAAGCAAATATTTGCATATTTGGCTGCTCAAAAGAATGAAGTACTTGTGCTGGGACTCGAATACATCGTTTGTGGGAACCATCGTAACTAAATATGTAAATGTAAGTAACTACAAGGTAGAGGGATGGTTTCAATAACGAGAAAACCAAAACTGAGAAAACCAAAATTATATTTATAGTCGTTGTTGGTTTAGGTTTTCTCGGTTTTGGCTTCTTCGGTCCAGGTTTCTCTGTTTTCGATTTCTCAGTAGGTATTAACCAGCTTTATAGTTCAAATCCCTAGATCCAGATTTAGGCATTCTGTTTTCTGCTACAAAATTTTTTAATGCATTTGCAAAACTAGTCCCTGTAAGATAATCGGCCACATAATCTATTAACTGAATTAAAATCTTCCCGTAATTTTTGACGGGCAAATATATATAATTATAAACGGTAGTAGTATTTATGCATGCACATGTTCCTCACACTAAATGCAACAAAACAGGTCGTTGGTTAATAACAATATTAAAAAATATTGTCGAACAAATAGCATTGCAGAATCTTACTACCAAAAAAATTTCCTTTGTTAAACCTAATTTATAGTTCCTTTGATACAGAGTCATGTGGTCATGATTAGGCACGCTAACATTGACTACCTTGGTCGTACGCCCATCGTCGAAAAAAATGTTAATGGAAAACAACGGTAAGTTCAACTTAACCTAATTCTATTCATCTCACGTACTTGTGTGAGACACCCACACCACACCAGTTGCTTTGCCAGGGTTCGAATCTAGGGGGGTCCAAACTTTTTTCCTTACCACCTAACCTTAAACTTAATACATTTATCTCCATATGTCATAAATTATATAAGCAGAAAAAAATTCTTGAGTCGATTTTCACTTCTTGAACTATAATGAACTATTGCAATTAGTGAGTAATTACACTTGGTATATCCTACTAACGTTTGTTCACAATTTAACCAGCATACAAGTCAACTTGCATGCATGCGCACAAAGTAGTGCCACTGCGGATTTGCTGTTACGTAACATCGAAAACGAGGTTTTGCATCCCAGCCCCGTGAGTAGTGCATCCGGAATTCAAAGAGCAGCCATTGCATTTCAAGAAAATGAGGATGACTCTTCTCAAGTGAAAAATTTGCATTGGAATCCAATTTACGTTGAAAAATTACAAAATGTTATTGGGGGAGGTGTCACTCTTGAGTTCACGATACAAACGGTAAGTTGCGAATAGCAAAATATAATGTACAAAACACAAAATGACGTATGTTCCTGCATCGTGAAGTAATTTAATTGAGGTATACTTTCAGGCATTAGGCATAAGTGTAATGATTCGAGAGAGAATTATGTCTAAAAATTCTCCGCAAGAAATGGACGAAGGAGAAATTCTGAGCTTTGATTGCATAGGGATTCCAATGAAAGCCGCCCAATTCGAGGCTGAGGAATCAAAACGCGAAGTTGTGTAAGTGATCCGCTACGTATTGAGTATTACTTCATACTAGCCAAAAAAGCCCATTCTAGGACAGGAGCACAAGAAAAATTCAAGTTGAAATCCCCCTGTCCTAGGACGGGCTATTTTGGCTGGAATAAGATGGAGCGCTGCTGCCCAGCACACCTCTGCTCCTCTATTCCAATTTATGCTCAAAGTAAACATTTGCCCATCTCTGGCGTATTTTTCTTGCTTTAAAAACAAGGTCAAATTACTGGAGTTTCTGCAGATGTTGGAAATTGAGTTATATAATGTATGTCCGCAAACACCCGCTACTTCTAAAGTTTCCCTATTGCAGAAAAATATCCGAAACAAATATTATATTTATATAAAATCACTAATATAAACTTTATATATCACGTCACTCTACAAATTCTTTGTTTGTCTTTTATTAAAAAAAAATATTGATTAAGTATAAGAGTCAATTCCAACTGTTTCTTGGAGCGTACTCAAACAAAGCAATTGTTTGTTACGTGTAATTTATTCAAACAACCTTGTGTAAATTGTAGATTGAAATTTTACATGTCCTCAAGTTTTGACGTTACTCGAGTGCAAGGGGAGACGGCCCCGATGCAATGGTACGTTGCCGAAAAATCCAATAATATACAACAATCGCCGTGGCGCCGCTTTGTTGTCACCTCAAAATTTATGGGCTGCAGTAGAATGTTTGTCGGTAAATTAGAGTCAACAAAGGTAAAATTGTAAAAAAAAATCCTCATTCACGACTGCTTTACAACCCTACGTCTTATATATGACAACACAGTACTATATATTGGTGGTTGAGTACATAGAAATTGACAATAAGGTCAAAAAACAATATGTTAAGCAGATATCTTGTTGATTAGTTATCTGGTAGATTATCCAAACTTTGTAAGATTGACGATACCATGTTTACATTTTTTAGATATTATTCTGGATACAACCATCTCAAAAAAACGTCCGGTATGCCATTGATGCAACAATCGACGAATTTCATGGGTAACATTAAAATATTGTAAAAGCAATAAAATTCAAAAAAAAAAATTTCACTTTATGTAAATTTTTAGAAAAATTTCTATCGAGTACAACGCCGAGGTTAAAGAGTTTGATTTAACCAGCAATACACCCGTTCTTGAAAAAACAAGCAATGTCATCAAATGGAAAGAGTACATAAAGGACAGTATCACAAGAGAAAAACACGTGTTTGGTATGCATCGTACATCGAAAAAATTTGCAATAGAGTCCTGTGTAGATCTTGATATTAAGAAAACAAGCCTCAACTTGGTTAGCGTCGTCAAAATGATTGTATCTCTAGTCGACAAGAACGTTACCGTGCTTGATTACAGTGTAAAGTGCAAATAGACGCTGCAACACTTTTTTGACATTTGTGTTTGCCCAATTGTACCGTATCTGTAATATTGTAATGAATAAACAATATATTTTAAGTTTATATACATTGTAGAACGAAAAGTTTTACAGCGGTTGGGTATGAAAGGAAACATTTAATTTGACGATATGAATACCGTAAAATATCCAATTGCAGATCGGTATTTTATTTTACCAATAGCAAACCACCTTGTAAACCACTGGCGCTTATTTGGAGCCAGGCTCTTATTGGTAAACGGCTTCTGTTCTACACAAACTTTGTAGCTTTACTAACACATGTTCTACACTACAGAAAAAGATATCTTTTAAAAAATTCAAAATTCTATTTTGTATCTTAAGTTTGTAGCTCTATTGCACTACATGATGGTATTTCCGATTCACTCCAACTTTTTTTCATAGATTATTGTTGTATAGTGCTCAAAAGAATTCAGTTTAGCTGAGTTGGGCCGATAGCCTATTTGCAAGAGGGGGCAATTGGGACTTTACGGTATCACAGTATATTTGCTAGGTATTTCAAAATTTGGCTTTTTGATGCATGTAATAATTTGAAAAGGTTTCAATGAACATAATTCACAAGCTTTTTCTCAGTTAGTATGTATAACACATTGCCCAATAGCACTATGGCACATCACAGCAGCAAGGCAAGTACGAGTGATAAAAAAAGGTTTTGGGGGGACAATTCCATGCGCATATTGTTTTGCCATGGATAGAAAAAATTTTATACTGAAAGTATGAAATATAATTGGGATATTTGAAATATAAGTCTCCGCTAGTTTAAGGGAGCTTATTTAGGCAAAAGCGGTTGGTGGAAGGACGATGTTGTTGGTTCGATTTCTTTCGACGTCAGTTTTTTTTATCGGAATTTTTCATTCTTGACAGTTTTTCATTGTAAACGTTTAAAACGGATTTCAAATTTGCAGTTAGAATTTTGAATTTTGGGCTCTGGCCGAGAAGTGGCCTTAGCCAGAAGCGTGAAATGAGTTGAGAGATTGGTCGGTCACCACCTCGGTCTCTAGGAGGGACCCACATCGGTAGAGCAGTTTCACACCCTATCTTTTACCTGGTATGTTCAGGTATACGACCGACAATGAGGGTCCCACCCTCACGGTTAGACCGCCTCAGGGCCAGTTGACAGAAAGGGAAAATGACCAAGTAAGCTGTATTTTGTGGGTGCTCGGGACTAACACCCCGCCGAGCTGTACGCAGGAAAAAGAGACACAGACAGGGCTATATGGGGCAGTGGATTAATTAAAGAAGAATTAGGTCTATTTTAAATTTCTTGATTAATTGCTCACTAAATTTAATAGAGCATTGATTTGTACTTTGAAATACCGATGATAATTTCCAGACTTGCTTATAGAAACAAGGTATTTTACTTTCCTGTCATTTTGTAATTACTTCACCATTTATCAAGGTAGACTTGTGGTTGATTTTTACTTACGCCATTTATCAAAATCAACTTGTGGTTACAAACCACAAATGGGCACTTCACAAATAATTAAGTTTAAAACCATAAATGGGCAAATTAATTGAAAAATAAGATTACGTCAAAAAAAAATTTTTTTTTTGATTTAGTGCTCATTAAATTTAATTCAGCACGTAGGGCGCGCAAGATTCAGTACAGTACGTGGGGTTCACCACCGAGGAGCCTCTTGCCTAGGCAGAGGCTGAGCACCGCCTTACGCATACCTACCCAACCCTCAGCCTTCACGACCGCAACTTTCCAGGCCTCCACTCACCACAACCACACCACCACTTTTTACTGTGGTAGTTACTGTGCTGGTGCCGGGATTAGATATCGGCAACTACTCAACTTAGGACGAAGGTCCCCCCGACTACGGGCCTTTGGTTGAAAATTTATATTAATTGAATCAGAGTCAAGCATATTAATCAGGCCATTTGCGAATGTCAAATAGCAAGAAACAAAATATCGACTAAGCAACAGATATATTTGCTAAATAGCTTGTATTATAGTAGTCGACTATTTATTTAAGTTATTCTGTTAGTTATCTCTACAGTAGAAATACATTGAAGCTTTCATTACAATAAATTTATTTAAATGAATGTCTTTGAAAAAAATTTCCAGCTTTGTTTTAGCACAGTCACTGCAATTGACATTGATTATTCCCTCCAAAGCAGTTAGGTGTGCGATCGCCTTCTGGTAAAGTGGCATTTTGCCCTTTGACCGTGGATGAGGACCCGCGATGCTGTGGTCCCTTACCTTTCCTACTTCAGTATCTTCTGAAACTGCAGTATATTGCTCTTGTATAGCACCATTCCTGGCTTCCAGTAGAGTTTCCATTAACTGGTCCCGTAAAGCTGATTTAAATACAATTAGTTAGATATGTGTCTAATAACAACAAAAAATATTGTAATTTGCTCAAATATGTGTTTGCAATAGTAATTTTGTATGGTGATGTTTATTTTAAAACAGCATCCTGTGCGTGCGCAGGTGCGCTTGTCTTCTGAAATCATTATACCAATTTTGTTTTCATCATTTAGGAACCATTTAAGAAGATAAGACACTTCAAAAAAATTCACCAATTTAACAAACTTACTACATACATATATGAGTAGTACAATTGTAAAGAATTTTTTTAGATAATTATCAAAAATGCCAAGAAAATTGTTACAACTGACAAAATAATTGTCAAAACTGACAAAAATATTGTAAAAAATTACACAAAAATTGCCAAACTGAAACGATTATTGTCACGATTGTCAAAAAAATTGTCGACTTACTTTCTGGAATTTGTGCATACTCCGGGTGTAACGCTGCAAGTTTAAGGTTGAACGTATTTTTCAAAACCTTAATTTCATACCAATTCATTATAGCAACTTCCTCGTCCTCTTTTGCAGTTGAAGATTTTTTATTTTTCTTTAAATTGTCGTATGCCTTGCCCTGTTCTAGCCACGGTAAATACTTGGTACCAAGATAAGTGACTGTGAAAACTTTACTTTCTCTATCCGTGAAGGGTGGTAGGAGGTCCTAGAATGAATTTAAATTAGTAACATAAACAATTTGTGAAAACAATATAAACAAATAAACAATGAATTCCCTTAATGTAGCAATTTTTAACGTTGATATGGTGTCTGAATCAATCCTCCTTTTCATTTGATCAAAATATTCATGAATAATATATAATGAATTTATTCATATTAATGAAAAATATTTCTCCACACTCTTCAGTTGGTTAAAAATTTTCGTTTCTATTTGCAGTATTAACTCGATTTTTAAGAATTAATTTATCCTGAACAAAAAAAAACCGTGGTCTAATGATGTAGCTTGTTTAACTTCACAATTAATTGTGCTACGGCACAGTCGCCTGCTAACTTCCAGTTTTTAGGTTCTCAATATTTGGAAGCTACTGATATAAATCTTAATATTTGAACTAGCAAATGACCGAAGGGTTGTGTGTATATCGAGTTGGAACTATACCTAATATTTTAGTTTCAATATATTTTTTGCTGCAACAATGTAATGCTAGAGTAGTGAAAACGAGAAACCAAAATCGGCTTTTTGCTTTCAAAATTTCATACTAAATTGTATCTGGTACCTCATTTATCCATCACGTTTCAAAAATGTCAATACCGAGAAAACCAAAACTAAGAAACTAAAACCGTGAATACATAAACCGAGAACGAACATAACCGAAATACAGATTTTCTCGGTTTTAGTGTTCTGGTCTTTGGTTATGGTCATGACCGGTTTTGGCTACTCGGTATTAGTTTTCTCTGTATTGAAATTGAACCGTTTCAAAATGCCTATCTAGGGAAACTATACAAAATTTACGTTTACCTGAATCTCCTTCCATCAACGCCGCTGCTACGTAAAATGTGTCACCGCCGAACTTAGCAGGTTTATCATCATTTGTCACTGAATATCCAAGATCGGTCAAATATATCAAAAATTCACTGGCTACATTGTTATTAGTATCGAGCAAGATATTCGGCGGCTTGATATCTCCGTGCACAAACCCAATTTCTTGCAACATGTGTAAAATTTTGGTCTATATTGAAAAATATTAGTGTTAAGTCAAAAAAAAAGTGCAATTGTTTAAACAATCACAACCAATCTAACAGATATTAAGTATAAATCGGGCCTTACAAGCTTGTCATGGATCGGTACAAGAATGTTAGCCGGAATAACGCCATTGTATTTTTCCATCAAAACCTCCAGGTCACTTCCCAGTGGTTGCATAACCAGAATCGTTAGCAATGCTTGATTTTCTTCCCCGGGAGGCAAATATTGCTCTAGCATTGGTTCATGCCTTAAATCCTTGCTCTCCCCAACACCATCAACCTTTGCAATTCCCTCTAAGAACAAATTAATTAAATAAATTTATTAATTAAGTTTGTAATTAGTAAAAAAATTATACTAAAAGTATCTGGTATAAGACAACTCACCAATTACCTTCTTGCTATTGTGTATAAAGGCATAACAACGACCCTCGTGTTGTAGATCCTTTTCAAAACCATGCTTTGCCTTTTAAATGTAAAACAAGGCTTTAATATTTATAGTACTAAATTATATTTTTAACAAAAGGTATTAACATAAAATAAGTTGTACCTACATATAAAATAAAATAATAAATTATTATATTAAAGATAAAATAAATTACACCAACATTAAGTCTGCCGACATAAAATACAATGAGCAAAAGACAGTGCAGATATTATCCTACTTATCAAACTCGAGTCTTTTTTTTTGTAAATAGAAGTAAATACGACTTACAATTTTTAAAGCGACAAGTTGACCTTCGGTAAACACAAACTTTCCTTGGCATTTACGAACTTTTGCTAAATGAGCAAATCATGATATTATCATAATTGAACATAATTGAACTTAACTTCAAATAATTAACTATAGAGCATATGATTAACATATGTTAAAAATTGGTATGACAATTACCCATTACAACAAAGGCATGTCCGCCAGACAACTTTTTAGACGGTTCTAACTCGTAAAGTGCATATTTGCCAACACCAAATTTAATTTGGTAACCATGTATGCAACATATGCTGTACAAGAATAGCAGATGCTTAACTGTAGCGGACATCATTTATTTTTAATTTAGACGGTTCTAACTCGTAAAGTGCATATTTGCCAACACCAAATTTAATTTGGTAACCATGTATGCAACATATGCTGTACAAGAATAGCAGATGCTTAACTGTAGCGGACATCATTTTTCTACCTGCAAACAAAATGTTCCAATTTCAGATATGATATCATAATATAATATTTCGTCATGTTACTTATTGTAATATTATAGACTGTTGTAAGGTATATATTAATTAAAATAGTAAAATTATCAATATTTATTGTTATTATATTATTATTATTATAGAATTATCTGTACAACTAGTAAAAAATATTTAAAACTAGAAAAAAAAAACTTGATAACCCAATTTTTCGGGTTTGGGGGTCGCCGACAGTAACATTTTTGGGTTCGTCTCAACTTTCAAAATGTTTAGCTTCCACCTTGAGCTCAAAAAGTTAACTGTCAGTAAATGACCACAGGGTAACTGATTTGAGTATCAGAATTTGTTTTGTTGTGTGATCAGTATCAAACATTCTACTTTCATAAGAATTCTTATTTTCAGAGTAGTTGTCAGTTACACTGTTTCTACAACGGTAAAAGGTGGGCAAATCTTACTAATTTTGAGAAGTCCGCCGATGAACTGACACTTTAATTAAACTTAATTTCAAATTTGATTAATTTAATTTAGTTAACTTTAACTTTAGTAAACACCTACAGCAAGTTACATACTAGCAATCTTCTATCACCAACTACTTCGTTTTCTACGGAATTCATTATAAGTTGAAAGTAGTAGCACTTTTAAATTTATGTTGGTGCTGGGGCCTTGTACTTTTGTACTTTTTATGTTCTAAAAATGTTGTTCTGAAACTGTTCAAACTAAAATTCGTAGTGGGTATTGACGCACAGTTTGCAGAGGTGGCTCTGATGCTACTTCTAGGCATTTTTCTTCAATTCCAATGCTAGTTCTAATGTAGAAATTTGTGTCGATGAAGGGAATTTTGCGTCAGCAGTACAAATTCACAAAACAAAAAGCTGCAGTAGAATTAGAATAGAATTTTTCATATGTACAATTTTAGTAGAAAACTGATGTAGGCAAAATTAGTAGACAAAAGCAAAGCTCTCAAAATTACAATAATAATTACAACCCCATAATTAAGTAGCAAAAGCTCTGTGATGCTTTTGTCTTAACCGTCCTTTCGTCCGTATGTTTGTCCCTACGAATATTTGTCCGTCCCTCTCATCGTTCGTCTGTCTGTCCGTCCGTCACACTGTTAAATTTTACCCAAACAAGAACGAGCAAAACCGAGGGAAACCTAATCCCTGAACGGAAGAATAATATGGGATTTCTCGGTTTTTGCCGTTCTCGGTTTTGGTTTTCTTGGTTTAGGTTTCTCGGTTTTAGTTTTCTCGGCATTGACATGCTACCATGCTTCATAAAGTTCCCCCAAGGTTATAAGTGTCTCAAAAGGGTACTTAAAGGTAAGAAGAAAAAAGTTCTGCTTTTTTACGAAATTAATCGTGGTAAGGTTGTAAGCGTGATTTAAAATTTTGAAATCATAGTTCTCAAAAACATTTCTCTACATATTTATAAATTACAAACGTGGGTATGCTAAACTTAAGATTTTGAATTTAGTTTTTTTTACTATAGAAATTTCGGAGAACACAGAAATAGCAGGATGGGAAATGACAAACTTCACAATTTTAAAATTAACCGATGACCATGCGGTGAGGCAATTTAACGAATTAAGGGTGTCTAGCATGTATGCACATTACAATAAGCCTTTTCCTGCATTGTTTTGGAGCAGGTATTTAAAATTTAAATTAATAGCTGCAAATGCAAGCTTGTGATAAGAGGGTTCAAGCTACTTATTCATATATACATACACAACAAATTTATATGTATATTATATTTATTATATTCAATTACACATTGGCCTATATAACTGAGCATTACACAGACTAGTTCTAATAAACTAATTATATAGCTAAAGTTGTACTCATTCCTTAATTTCGGAATTTGGAGTTGTGTAGCTACTTAAAATTTCAGCAACATGGGTTGTCGAATTATCGGCAACTTGGGTTGTCGAATTGTCGGCAACTTGGGTTTTCGAATCTTCGGCAACTTCGGGGGTTCGATTCGTGCTGCTACCCCAAGTGTCGGCAATTTGCGTTGTCGAATATTCGGCCACTTCGGGGGTTCGAGGCGTACTGGAATTTTCGGCAGTAATAGACGCCTCTTTTGTGTTATCTGGTTCGATAGGGGCGCCACTTTCGGTTGTGCTGGCATTGTACTTGTGTTCATCCGTAACGTTATGTTCGGTAGAGCCTATAGAAATTTTGACATAATTAGGGTTAACGGTGTTAATCTTAACTGTCCCGGTCACTTAACGGTTAATATCTGACCTTTGACCTTTAGCTCAACTCCATGTCCAGCAGCGTTGCATTTCATCTTAATGTCTTCGTCAGTTTCGAAACTTATTCGGCCTTCTACACCTACTGTAACGGGCTTTTTTGTCGAAAAATATTCGGTCAATACATCTGAATCCGTGACACCTAAAAATTGATTAGCATTTTATATTATTCATACTAACTTGATTATAATCATTTTTGTTTATAATCATGATACTTTGTGTGATGAGTAGTGATGTGCGTGCGCGTGCTATATTATATGCATGCATTTCGTACCTCTACAACATTAAAGGATAAAATAAATTTCTCCTTCCTATATAAATCAGCACAGAAGCTTAATGTCTGTGCTAAGAAATTCTTCGAGTTTCTCCGCAATAGTGTCCAAGTGGTATATGTCTATAACAGGAAAATCTCGGTACGTGGGTTCGAATCTTTCTACAATTGTTACTTTTTTCACTTTTTTCTTTTAAAAATTCAAAACTTTACAAACTGTAGCCAATCAAGCCCATACTAGAACACAAAAGCACATATATTTTTACCTACCTGCCGTAAAATGCTCAATGAAGTGTTGCTTCATAACGTCATAGCCACCGCCGCCATTGACCAAAAATCCGGGTACGGACACCTTGTATATTTTTTCGTCCTCTAATGGCACGTATTGCGGTATACGGCACTCTTTGCATAAGACAGAAATCCGCTTAACCTTTGACCCGTCTGGTTTGGTTATATCGTAAACGATGCGAATACCGCTGACTTGCAAAAATTTTCCCGAGGGGTCAAAGTAGTCGGGGTCAAATCCTTCCACGGAGTACTCAAATACTGCACGCAAGTGCTTCCCACGGATCGTCATCACATCCACATTGTGTCCGAAGGGCTGAAGGGCCAAAATATCCTTCATCGAAATACTCCCTGTATTTGAGATATTTTGTATCATAAACATGATAATTTTCATATCGTGATACATGATTTGTGCATGCGCAATAACAATTTTCCATCAAGCAAGGGTTATGTTAAGTCATTTGTGGTTTTTTGTATCTTAAACATGGTATTTTTCATGCTGCTACTCTGTTAGTGTGCGTGAGCTTTACATCAAAAGTGTGTATTTCTCGTATAGTTTCAAAATCATGGTACTTTTTAACGTCACGAGGGAATTGTGTATTTAGTTTGATAAGTATTGTATTTTGTACATATTTAAGTAATATGTGCGTTAGCAAAAGCTTTCCAGATTTTTTCATAATATTGCAATTAAGGAGGGAAATAAGCCCGTCCTAAACTAAATTTAAATAAATTTAAAATCAATTCAATTTAAATAAATTTAAATTCAATTCAAGTTCAATATTAATTTCTGGTTTCTCCTGTCCTAGGACGGGCTTGTTTGGCTAGTTATCACAAAAATTTTATGTGCTTTTCGAAATCACTGTATTTTTTTTATCGTTTTAATTAAACTTAGTTTCAGGCAATAGTGAGAACAAGACTCGTTAGGAAAAATGAGGATTTTTTAGTTAATTAGTTAATCATATGTGTTAATTAACTTACCGTTGTTCTTCTGTTCGCTGAGTGAAAGGCGAATGCTGCCACTGTGCACAATTGCCATGGTTACGTCTGACCAACTCTCGCCATCAGCAAATTTAGCATACTGTCAAGAAATTAGCGTTACTTTAATTTTAAAGTTTCAAAATTTTCAAAAAAATCTTATTACAATTTTTTTTTAAACTTTTTTAAATTCTAAAATTACGTGCAAAACTTGTGCGTCTGTAACAAGGTTGCCAAGGTTACACTCTCCGCGACGACAGCTCAGGCGATCTCCATCTAATAGAACGCGCGTTTTACCCACTTCAACATCTGTGCGTGCATGCACTTTCGCATTCCAAACTTTGATTTCCGCCAAAATTTCAGGGTCTGAAAAATTTCAAAAAACCAAATTCGAAATTTCGTCATTTCCAAAGAATCATTAACTTTCAAAATTTCATTGGAATTAAAATTTCATCGAGTTTCAAAGCATCTTTCAAAATTCTATCAGCATCAAAATATATTCAGTACCAAAATTTTATCAGTTTTACAAAATCGCCACTTCAAAAAGTTACACTTTAGAAAAAAAATGGACAAATTACGGTTTTTATTAGATAAAATTTTCCAAATTTTTAAAATGTCTCAAATTTTGGAAATTTCATGACAAATTTTGTGCATACCTTGAGGTACAGTGTGATCGAGAAGGATGGGGTTACCGCACCAGTGTGTCAAGTTGCCCTCGAGGTCAAAGGTCAAGTTGAGGCGACCCAAGTACTTTCCGTAGGCGAAGGCCTGGACGACAGGGACCCTTGACCCGTCATCCCGTGTCACGATTCGAGGGTACTCGTCCTCTGGGATTTCTTGGTGGGGTGGCTTACCTCGGTAGAGAAACGTGTTTGTGTGACCACCGACAACGATGTCAACGTGGGGCACCGTGGCCACGTCGAGGTCAACTTCGTACCCAGCGTGGCCCACGGCGAAGATTATCGTCACGCCGTCGTCATGGAGACGCTGTGCCTCAGTTCGCACCGCCTCAACGACGTTTCCGAAAAATAAGTTTTTACCAGGGTTGGAAATCCACTAAAATTTCAATTTTTTTTTTAGAAAAATTAAAATAAAGAAATTTTGTAAACGCAAAAAAAAAATTATATTTGAACTTCGCTTGTAACGCACAAGTGAAGTACGCACAAGAAAACATACAAAATAAGATTTTTGTTAATGTAAAATCTGTTTATGAAGCAAATATTTTGCAAAAATTTTCGATATAATTTTGGTTTACCATGGTTTCCTCCGTTGTGTAACCAATGATCCCTACTCTATATCCCTCGTACTCAACAACTATGGATTTTTGAAATTTTCCCGCCAAAAGTGGTTCCTTTGAAATGTCTATATTTGCTGCGACGATTGGGAAAGTGACGTTGTTCAAAAAGGGGAGGAGCCCTGGAACGCCGTCATCAAATTCATGGTTGCCAAAGGCCATGGCCGTGTGGTTTAATTTATTCACAAAGTGTGCAACCACCTCCCATTTGTACAGTGTGTACCACACAGTCCCTTGATAGTAGTCTCCACCACTCAAGTAGATAACGTTGGGATGAGACGCACGGATTTCCTCCGCCTGTTCAAAAGTTTCATAATTTCAATAAAATTAACATATTTTCATAATTTCTACAAAATTTCAATGAAATTTCCAGTTTTTATAATTTCGACGAAATTTCAATGGAATTTACATTTTTTCATAATTTCGACCAAATTTCAATGAAATTTCCAGTTTTCATAATTTCGACGAAATTTCAATGAAATTTACATTTTTCCATAGCTTCGACGAAATTTCAATGAAATTTCCAGTTTTCAAAATTTCGACGAAATTAATTTTTTCATAATGTCAACGAAATTTCAATGAAATTTACATCTTTTCAGAATTTCAACGAAATTTAACACTTTATTTTAATTTAACTTTTTTCAATTTTTCAAAAATTTTAGTCATGAAACAAACAATAAAACTTTAACTTTTTCAAAAACAGTTTGGACATTTTTTAAATTTAGAAAAGTGACCTTGTGATACAGCCTTGCAAATCCGCCGTAGCACGCCTTATTTTCTTCATCGACTTCTGAGCAGTGGCCTCCAATGGCGTTGGCCTCGCGGAAGCGCGAATGGACGTCATTGGTGTGTATAAGGGTCATTTCCAAGGCCACGCCTCCACCAATCACAGCCAAGAACGCAATCAGCCACCCAATCAGCATCATTCGCTTGAAAATTTGAATTTCAAAATCCAAAAATTTATTAAAATTTGCCTGTCTCGAAGGCACAGAAAAAACTCAGGTCACGAGTTACTAATTGTTTGAAATAATTCTCTCAATCGCTCTCAAATGCTGTTGAATTTTTGCACGAAAGTTGCACGTTACTTTTTGCACGATGCAGTTGCACGTCTGTCCTCACTGCCTTCCAAACCAGTTTTGAATCATTGGACACATTTGCGCACGTTGTCGGCTTAAAAAAGTAGCGTGACCTTGACTGGCGAGCGCTCGAATGGAAAATCCAAACAGAAATTCAAAAAAATCCAATTTGAATTTGACCAATTGGAAAAACTAATCCTAATCCAGCTTAAAAAGTGGCCTACACATTCACAACAGAAAAACCACACGACGCAAAACGACCTTTTAAACTAACAGTAGTTTATATGCTAATTTCAAAATCATGAAGTGAAACGTGCAGCCAAATGTCCAAGTTTTTATTTTTTGAAAATCAAGCGAGGAGAACACACTGAAATTTTTATTTTTGGAAAATCATGAGAGAAAACGAATAGGAAAATGCTGAAGTTTTTATTTTTGGAAAGTCATGAGGGGAAACGAATGGGAAAGTGCTTAAGTTTTTATTTTAAATCATGGGGGGATACGTGTATCAAATTGGTGAAATTTTTGTCTTGAATTAACAATACCAATGGCAAGGGCCCTTAGACAAAATATCAGGTGTAGGCCCCCATATTGTCTAAGGGCCCCTCAGGCAACAGGGCAAGTATAGGATGACTGTACTGTATTGTCAAAGGGTTACCCTGGGGGCCCTTGGTTAAAAAATGACGTAGCCCCCCAGGTTTGTCCCAACTCTACCGAACCCTAGCTTGTCACACGTACCCTCGGTCATGACCCCCTCCACATGAGGGTAGTTGTCAACGCCTAACTGAGGGCCCTTCGTCAAGGGACCCTTCGTTCTATTTTTAGAACACCCATTTTCATTGTAACCCTTTTATTTCCACACAAACTGCCTTTTTGAATAATTATTTTGAGATTCACTTCGAGTGTCACTCCTCTTTGAATGCTCAATTTGATTGAATGATTGATTGCATTAAATCATAATTTGTTCAAATCACGATTTGAAAGAACTGGAAGTTGACGTTGGCGGCATTTCGCTGAAATAGTTCGCTAATCGCTATCCAATTACCCTTTTGCTACACTTATCACCTCATGATTTAACAAATGAAAAACTTCCAACGATAATTTAATCAAACTCTGAAGGAAAACTCCGGTAAAGTAAGTTCAACAAAAAATTAACACAAAATGCAACTTAAATTCATGTAAAATGCAAAATCATTTAACATATAAGTAACTTCGAATAAATTTCAACACAAAGTAAATCCAACTAAAATGCAAGTAAAAGTGAACAAATACACCAGTTTCAGACGACGTACAATTTTATTTCAAGTAGTGTAGGCCTACACTTGGAAAAACGCAAGTAACGGTCTGTTGTTTCTAAATTATCTAAAAAACAAAGTTGTAAACTTTAAACTTAAATTATGAGTGGAGGAGGGCTTCGTCGCCAGAATCAGAGCTGGGCAAAAAAGTTTTACTTTCTCCAGTCGCATGGCGTGGGAATGGAGTTGGTTGTTGTAGAGGACACTTAACCGAAATGGAATTGTAACAAAAGAGTTGTTTTTGGTAGTAAAACTAAAAGTGGGCGTGTTAATACTCTCCGTAGCCTCCGCCTCCATACCCTCCTCCGTTCTGTCCAGGTTGGCGCCAGCGAGAACGACCTAGACACACAAAGCAAAGTAGGGCAAATTAAAATTTGACATTTAAAGGACTCAAAAGTCAACTTTTTAAAAACAAGGTCATTTTTGTCGTTTGAACGACTTTTTTTTTTAAACAAGGTCAACTAATGACGTGTCAGCACTTTCTTCTAGAGCAGTAGAGCAAGGTCAAAAGATTTAAAAAAAAACACTTGTTTTCCTTTCAGTTTCAAAATCGAATCGAAAATTTTTCGAATCAAGTTTTGAACTTCAAACAGATTTTCTCAATTTTTAACTTTTCAAGTTCTAAGATTTTCAATCACCTTTTCTCAATCTTCAACTTTTCAAATTCTCAAATAGTACATACACAAAGGGTCTCTACATTTCAATCCTAAGATTTTCTAATTCTTTTTTTCCTTAAAATTTTCAAGTTTTTTATTTTTAAGACTTACAAATCTTTAAGTTTGATAATTCTAAAATTACCGATGCTCAAGTGCTCTATGACTCTTTTAAAACAACTTTTCGTTTTGAACAGTTATAAAAAAAAACGTCAAAAAAATTCTATTCTAAAAATTTTCTAAAAAATCCTCACCTCCGTAACCGCCGCGGCCTCCACCGCCCCCATATGACCGTGAGTTGTCCTGCATTTCGTATAGTTTGGGGTTAACGACCTGGTTGGCTTCCCGGAGCACTTCGATGAGATCCTTTGCCTGCTTGGAGTTAGCATGTGTGAAAAAGGTGTAGGCGGTGCCCTTCTTTTGGCTCCGCCCCGTTCGGCCAATCCGGTGAACGTAGTCCTCAGAACAGTTGGGGTAGTCGTAGTTGATCACGAACTTAACGTCCTCAACGTCTGCACAATTTAATATAATTAAGTTAAATAATTAACTAATTCACAATTAAATCAAAGTTAAATGGAACTAATTAAATTTTTCAAAAACTTAGAAAAACCGCCGCTGCACATTTTTCTTAGGAATGAAGCATCAGACTCAGCGCAAGGTGAGGGATAAGAAAGCTTTTCCAAACATGGAAAAAATTACTTTAAAAAAAAAGATTAAAAAAATTATTTGAACGCTATTTTTTCAACGCGAAAAAGTTGAATTGAGCACGTGACACCTCTGAATCCTAAGCTCCTCCCCCAAATACTTAAGCTCCGCCCCTCACCCTGCGCTAATAATTTGCATGAAAAAGAATTGTAATGTGTGTAAAATCTCTTACCTTGTAGCCAGATGCAATTTTAAAACACTGACTCTCGGTTTTCAGTTTTACACACTTTTTTTTTGAAATTTTTAAAACAAAAAAGCGTTTTTGAAAATAGGTGTTTTTAGAACATTGACACTTTTTTTTTGAAAATCGGACTCCTGTCCTCGGCCGTCCGTCACTGATTGCTCATGGAGGTGGAATCAATCAGATGGGCCAACCAATGACACGCTTTCTTTTTCAAAAGCTCCTCCCATTTTTTAAATGACTTTTAGGCTCCTCCCCTTTTTTAAACTTTTTTAACTCTGTGGTGGCAGTGTAGCTCAGAGGCACTTTGCAAACGAGAGAGAGCGGGAATGCGGAATGCGTGGTTCTGTTTCTGGTTGTTCAAACATTCGACGCAGGAACGCCTCAGGTCATAGGTCACCGGCTCTCCGAAAAAAGTGAGCCAGACGCCAGAGGTAAGAATCGATCCAACGAACGCCAATAAACAACAACCAACTTTAACCACCATTCCTTTCCGCCCTTCTTCCAGTCTGTGCCTCTGCAAAAGAAAAAGAAAATCCACCAAGTTCTTAGATCCGTAGTTCAATGTCAATGCACAAGGAAAAGAGGGAGGGGAAAAGGTCATTTTTTAACTTTTAAAACAAACTTTAAATTTTTAAAAACAAACTTTTCTAAATTTTTAAAACAAGGAGGAAAAGCAAGTGGGAGTGGGGGAAATTCAGCTTCATTCAATTACCAGGTTGGTTGTCACATGGAAGGCTAACTTTTTTTAAACGTGCTTTGTTTAAACGTGCCATTTTTAAAATTTTAAAAAGCGCGCCAAAATTTAAAACAAGGTTTTACCTAAACCGCGGGCGGCAACGTCCGTTGCAACCAAAATCGGTGCTCGTCCAGATCGGAATTCCGCTAGAACCCAGTCCCGCTCGTTCTGTGACTTGTCGCCATGGATACACATCGCTGGCCAGCTGATTTTTTGAAAATTTAGAACAGCAATTAGCATTTTGAAAAAAAGGGTTACAAGTTTTACAACAAATATCCAATGCAACTCTTTTTTTAAAAAGTGCGTGCACCCTTTGCGCAGTTTTCCAGGTCGAGATACCCTTCAAAAAGCTTCGGCGAGTGGTGAATTGGAATCGTAGGTGCTCAAGGCTTGTTTCAATTTTTTAAAACAGCCGTTTTTTAAATTTTAAAAAAGTGTCCTTACCCCATCTTCCGCATGTCTCTCGTAATCTGATCTACTTTGCGCTTTGTCTCAGCAAAAACAATTGACTTATTCTCTGCTTCATTTGCAATCTCATCCAAAAGTGTTCGAAGCCTAGATGAGAGACAAGGCGAATTTAAGTAATTTTTTTTAAAACCTAAAACTTTTTCAAAATTCTAAAGAATTTTGTTTAGAACAAACCAAACTCCTAAATGACCTTTGACCTCTACATAAATGACCTCTATATGACCTTTCTATATATCATGTAAACTGGGCTTCTCAAAAGTAGACTGCGCGTGGGTGCTGCGCTATTTTGAAAATGTATTTTTTTTTTAATTTTTGTGTTTAGAAAAGTTGCACACTTGGATTTTGTCACTTTTTTTAAAAAAAAGTGGGCGTTTAGGTTTACCCATAGCGTCTCATTGTTCGGGTCAATTCATCAACCTTCTTTTTGGTTTCTGCAAAAATTATCGTTTTCCCTTCACGCTCTGCAGAAATTTCCTCCAGCAGACGTTGCATTCTTAAAAAATTCATATTCAAATTTTGAAAAAAATTGAAAAACAACAATTTTTCAAATTGTTGAAAAGCGTATTTTTAACTATGCCATTATTTTTTTGAAAACTTAAAAAAGTAGACATGCAAGATTTGAGAATATGATTTAAATTTGAATCAATTAGCGAATGATAAAAATGCCAAGGTCGTAAAAAACAAGTAAAGTTAAGGTAGGTTGTAGGCTTAAGAGTGCTTTAAAAATAGGTCAAGTAAACTCAAGAGTTAAGAGTTTGAAACTCTCAAGATGAACTCAAGAGTTGAACTACTCTTGGAAACAACTTTTTTTTACAACTTCTAAAGAGTGGTAAAAGTTTGAGTGGTTTCGAAATACAAAAAAAAAATAGGTCAAGTAAACTCAAGATTTGATATTGAAAAAGTATAGAAGAAAACTCAAAAGTTGAAAAACTCTTTTTTCTAAAAACAACTCTTACTTGGACTCTTTTTCACTCTCACTGCAGACGTCAATGATTTGAAGAATGTTGTGATTTGCAGAGAGGTTGAGAGAGCCAACGTTGACTTGGACAAAGTCCTTGATGAAGTCCTCAGCCAACGTACGCACTTCCTTCGGCCACGTAGCAGACCACATCAGAGTCTGACGATCAGGCTAAAATTTAAAACAAAAAAGTTTTTGAAAAAGTTAAAAACAAATCAGAACAAAATCTGTCAAAAAAAATCGACCACTCATGGCCTCGAACCCCAGACAACCTCATACTAACACGAAGGCCTTAACCAATACTCTAAAATCCAACGTTCGAAAATCAACTCAAATGAAATTTCAAAACAGATTCTCTCATTTTCAAAACTCCCCTTGTTCTAAACTAATTTTTCTAAACTCTTTTTTAAATTACTTTTTTTTAAATAGTTTTTTTAAACTTGTTCGGTATCCTGAGGATGGGATTCATCAATGACAGTTTGAAGAACACCGAAGGCATTATACCGATTCTAACCATTTTACACTTGCTCTTCCTCTATTAAAATTCATAATCCACTACAGGAGCTGGACTACGCCAAGATAAGAGGGTTGCTTTAATTTTTAAAATAGGGTTATAAAACAATCTTTTCAAAAAAAAATTAAAAATATACTTTTAAAACAATATTTTTTCAAAATTTTAAAACCAAACTTACGCGAATCTGTTCCAAGATTTTCCTGATCTGGGGTTCGAATCCCATGTCCAGCATCCGATCGGCCTCGTCGAGGACGAGGTAGGTGCAGCGCTTCAGATTCGTTTTGCCTGATTCAAGAAAGTCGATGAGGCGCCCTGGCGTCGCGATGCAGATCTCCACTCCTCGCTCCAAGTCACGTGCCTGACCGCCCTTGGGCGCACCGCCGAAAACGCACGTATTGCGCACGCGCGACACTTGTCCAAACTCTGTCGCAACTTGCTGGATTTGCTGCGCAAGCTCACGCGTCGGCGCCAAAATCAGGGCAATCGGACCGTCTCCACGCTCCAAGCGAGGCTGATGATTGATGTGCACGATAGCTGGGAGTGTGTACTGAAAATTAGATCAAAAACGTTTTTTAGAACAAGTTAATAATGAACAAAAACACATGATTCATGTATACTGTATAAACACAGATGATTCATGCATAATGCATAAGAGCACATGATTCACGTATACACTTACTGCCAAAGTCTTTCCGGAGCCAGTCTGTGCAATTCCGACCATGTCACGTCCTGTGAGAGCAATGGGCCACCCAACGGCCTGAATGCATGTGGGCTTGTCGAAGCCTTGTTTGCGCAGTGAGCCCATGATTGTGCTGTCGAAGCCACATTCCTCGAAGTACATGACTGGTCGAGGGACGTCACGGCCTTTGAGGGTAACCTAGGGTTACAAAAAAAAAAGGTTAGGGTTACATTTACATTTTCTAGGGTTAACAGTAACCGAAAAGTTACAAGTTACCCCTAACCAGAGTAACCGAAAAAGTTGTTGTACAAGTAGGGGTAAAACAAAGGGTAACAACTTTTGTTAAGTTTTACCTGATTGGACGCCATGTACTCTTCAACTTCGGCCTGTGGCCGCTGCATGAGGGTTGGCGCCGGAGTGTAGAAGTTGCGTTCAAACGGCTGGAGTCGCTCGAGCTCCCACCTCGGCTTGCGAAGACTCGCTCCTTGAATGCTGGACTTGCCACCGCCCCCGCCGAAGCCACCTCCTCCCCCACCCATGCGGCCACCATATGAGCCGCCACGGGATTCGTAGCTGGAGCCACCTCGAGAGCCGCCGAAGCCACCACCTCGGCCCCCTCCGCCTCCACGCCTATCTCCACCTCCACCGTAGCCACCGCCGCCACCTCCACGGTCGCTCCGCCCACTTCCTGGTCCACTGCTCACAACAAAGTAGAAGTCAAAATTAGAATAAAAGAAATTGATTTTCAAATAAAGCAAAAAAGCTTTTTGTACGTTCAAAATATGGATGATAATGATGAAACAAAAACAATTTGAAAACACTGTTCAAACAATTTTAGAACAAAACGTGTTTTAAATTTAAAAAAGAACACTGTAAAAGTAGGTTTACAGATTACCAAGACCAAAGAAATCAGTGCGACTGAAAAATCACGTGATCAGCTGACGACGAGGATTGAGGAGATGCGAAATATTCTGAGAATTGGCGTAGTTAATTTTTGCAAAAAAAAAATTGTTAACTAGTCTAAAAACACGACTCATTTGACCCCATTTCCAAAAAAAATAAAAGTTTTTCTAGAAAATCTTATTCAAAATATAATTTTTCTAAAAAATTGTATTCAAGAAACGTTTATTTCTAAAAATTCACTTTTTCAAAATCCATCCATTTTTTAAATCTCAATTTTACAGGTTTACTCGGCAATCCATAAACCCACTTTCACACGACCTCATTTGCTGTTCAAACTGTTTTAAAAACCTCAAACTCAAGATAAAGAAAGAATAAAAAAAAAAGCGTTGGCATTTTTTAAAACAAGTTTTAAAACAAAAAAGTAAGCTCGAGGGCTGCATTTTCCCTTAAAAGCAAAACTTTGTTTAAAAAAAACAAGCATAAAAAAACCCGAATGCTTCCGAGAAGAGTTCGGAAATTCCGAGTGATAACTAATGAGTCGGTTAGCTTTAGCTGCTAAATAACTAACCAAACAAGTTAGTTAATCATCAATTAACTTTAACTCACTTAATTAACTTAAAACGATCAGGTTTGTCTATACAGAGATGTTTGAGGTTTAAAGTCTGAAGAACAGGAGGTACTTGATTCGTTCGTATGAGACTTGTACTACTAATTGCGTTATCGTAATTAGTTAACTAACTTCCAAAGTCAGTTAACTTTAATTTTCTTTATTACTTAATTGGGATCAAAGAGCACTTAGCTTGTAATTAGACTAGAAAACTACGGAAAGCCGATTAGCGTGACAACTTACCGCCAACCATCATCCCTCTCCTCAGAATATCCGCCGTCCCCTTCGTCATCGTCCATGTCAGCCAGGTCACGTCGGTATCTGGTCATGGGTCTATTGATGACATGACGTCGACCCTCGGCCTGACGTGACCGCGTCATGCCCCCTTCTTGGTCATCGTCGTACTCGGAGTCAGGATGATTGACACTACTACTCAAGAGTCTCATACGCGGGCCTTGACCTCCTCCTCTTTGACTTTGACCTGAGACGAAGGCTAAGGGGCCCTGAACGCCAGACAGAGTGGCGCCAGAGGCAGTGGACGGTGCTAAGGGCCTAACAGGGTACTTAAGGCTACTAAATGCCCTGGGCGTAGAGGGGCGCAGAGTCAGTCTTGTGAGTAAGTTTAGAACGTACCGT
>VYYI01000517.1:0-30030 GCA_021029175.1 Bilobella aurantiaca
CCGACACGTTTTGGCACTACATTGTGCAAAAACCAAAATTGCAGGCTTCCTCGCACCAGGCAGATCAGTTCACTAATGCATAAGTAGGCAATAAAAATAAATAATTTTAATTTCATGCACATAATTTACGCAAAGGATTGGAGAGTCGTAGGAGCTTCAAATGGGGTAGTTTCTGCAGTAGTAATGACCATGTTATGTAAATTATAAACAAGGGAATTAGGGAATTGAATGGATTTTAAGAGGATCGGACCATTTTAAGGGCCCAAACTGTTGACGCTAAGAGGAATACAAGGAAAGCGACTTTGAATTTTAAAATGATTTATTGGTGTCATTGATGTCCGTTTTGTGCCAGAATGTGAGGAAGGTTATGTTAGTGAATACTAATTAACTGCTGAAATAAATGTGACACCATTTATGACTCGCTGACAGTAACCTTGTCACATTTTCCCATTTTTGTATTACATTTACGCCTGTGCTCTAAATACAAATAATAATTTTCCTAACAGTGAATACTTAAAAGTGCGGATGAATTTTGTTTTAGTAAATAAAACCCATCAGATCCAACTAAACCTAAATTGGAAAAACCTAAATTTGGTGAGTGGCTGGTGAAAGCCAAAGAAAGTGCGGCGCACAATCACTTGCATTTGTTTGCCGAGACAGAATCTTCATCTTCATTTGTCCTCGAGCCAATGAAATGGTCTTTGGTTGGTCCGAGGGGAATTTTTTAAGGCGGAGATGAGTCGTTTCAAAAGCGTATCGACCAATGCAATGTTGTTTTCATAAACCTCCTTGGACACCAGATCCAGATAGATTGGTGTCATTAAAATGGCTATTTGAGGCTGCTGCTTTACGGCAGAGGCTTTGGCGACTCTTCTGGGCGACATTGGTAGTGCAGCCGACGACATGTGAAGAGAATGGGAGCTTTAATAATTAACCTCCTATTTTTGGGGAACTGAAACAAACAAGCGCTTAATTATGGGAGGCCTTAATCCATCCTCTTCGGCCTGACATGTGCGTGCAGTAGTTTTGAGCAGAATATAATTTATTAATTTTCGTTTTAGCAAAGGAGGGGATGTTTAAGACCTTTAAGATGGTGCGCTACTTCCAAGAAATAATGCATGAACGAATTTAATTGGATGGGATTTTTACCCTTGTTCCAAAGGCCTAAGTTAAGCACGAACTTGACTAACATTGTTACAAAAAAAAGACAAATCCGAACTTATGATTTTTTCGCTTCAATTCAATTCATAGAATAAGTTTTCCAACAGCGAAACGTTCGTCATCAAGGACGATGAAAATATGGCCTTGTTTTAAAAATTTTTATTAATTCAATGTGAAAATTCTCATTAAAAGATGCAATTAAAGGAGGAATTATTATTAAATTCTAATGTGGCTTCTCTGTGGACGCTTAGCTTGTTTTGATATTGGAATTTGGGTTTGCCGAGTTATGGTGGAATTTCTTCATTAAATGTTGGAAAGCATTTCATCATTGTTCATATGTCGTGGCTTTCTGACAGTAAACCGAAACAAAGCGGTTGTCATCAATGACAATATTACAGGCAACCCCAGAAATTAAGGAGAATAAAATTGTACTTCAGAATTTCTTATGGTACTTGAGCTTATGTTAACTTTTTTTTCTCTGTTATTTCCTTCTGGAAGACCGGATTTTGCCTATATGGGTAGTTGGAGAAAGTAAAATAAATAATAAATGACAGTAGAATAGGGAAGTGTGCCTGCAACAGGTTCGGAAGATATATGATGGAGGATGGTTCATATATTTCATTGTGGAAGTCCTACTTTGTCTCTCAAGAGTGGTTATAACCAATGAATAGCTGAATTGCAACCTTCGAAAAACCTAACCTTCTCGGTCGGGGCAGACGTTGAGTGACATCTGACAGGGACTCTGCCTCCGGAAGGAAACTGGAGCATAAGATGAAGGGGGGGGGGGGGAGTGACGTTCCCTTTCATGGGCCCTTTGGCCTTAGGTGTCAAGGGAAAGTGGAGAAAGTTAGTGAATAATCATAATGAGAGTTTGGGAGGCGGAAGGTGATTGGTTGTGAGTTTTGTTTGTGTGAAAGTGGGAGAGAAGACAGGTTAACCTCTGGCAGAGAGGAAGGAGGAAATGGATTTGGACAGATTATTAGACAAGACGGGCCAAAGCTCTTCCACCAAATCAACGACAGGGCAGGCCCAAAAAAACGGGAGAAATCTTAAAGATGAAACGAGCTCAAAGTAAAATAAATAATCTTTCTAACGTCACTCTAACCAATGTCTCAAGGCTTTATTTAACCCCAAAAACCTTCCAGCTCACTTTGATTTTTCTTATCTTCATCAGCTCACTTCCCTTTGTGTGGTTTATCTTCTCACTTTTTCCTCTGCTCCTGTCAGAATTTCAGAAAGACTTCATCTTTTTTGGCCTCCTGATCTTTGAAAATATGAAGAAAAACTAGACGAAAAAATCAAATCTTAAGGCTGTTGCGTTACAAGATTAAACCATCTAACCGTAAGTGGGCTATAATATTATAGAATTACAAATATTAAACCACCCATTTGCTCGAGTATCATTTGTCTCACATTTTAATTTTCAATTTTGATCTACAATTTTCTTTTAATTTCTTTAATTTTTTAAAGTAATTCAGAAATATTTTTTCTATTTAAAGGTTGAAGTTGGCTTCATCCCAATTTCTCAGACTGCAATTATTGTTTCGTGGAATGGCATTGGGAATGGAGTTTGATGTGGTGACCTTTATGGCCGGGTGAAATGCTTGTGGGAATGGAGGAGAAAGATGTAAAAGTTATAAAAACAGGGGAATTAATCTTATAAAACCTGCTTTCTTGTTCTGTTGATATGGAGGGTGGTGATGGTGAAGTTAAGTAAGTGCTTGGAAGAAATGGCAATAAGGCTCCTTGTTAAGTGGATCTATTAAATCCAACGAAATCGTTTTACGACGAATCCTCTCTTCTTTACGCTCCTTGTTCCACTCCGTTCTTGATCGTCAAATAAACTTGAATGATTACATTCTGGATCTTAGTTTTACTGATTAGGAAGGAGGGAGTGCAAATTAAAATTGATTGGTTGCTTGTTTTGTTGAAAGTAATAAAACAATAAAAGTATGAGGGGAAGAGTGGGCCTGGCTCAGAGTAGGAAACTGGCAATATTCTTTTTCGTAATTAAATTAGAATTAATAAAATGCCCTCCGGTGTTAACTGCTAAAGCTTAGGTTCACAAATCGTAAATCGTTAAGCTACGAAACATGATTTTTGAAGATACAAGTACTTTTTTTTTTATGAAAATCTGTTAAAATCATCAAGCATGTATTAAAACTAGTATTTTGAGGGCGTTGTCATTTTAATTTTTCTTACCTTAATCGGGAATCAATAATAACTGATAATGCAGAAGCAAAAAAAAAGACAATTTAAATAAGGTAAGTGAGTGACTTGAGTCAGCATCCTCAGCTGGCTTTCTTTGCATTGTTAATGGCCTATTGAATTACTGCCTTAAGAATGCATTGTTCTGGACACGAGGCCTTATTATTCCCATTCAAAGATGCAGTGCTCAGTGGTGCGAGGAGCGTGTGGGCTGAAGATGCTTTTTGTTATTCTAATCTTCTTTTATTAGTCTTATTATTTACCCATTACTCTTTTGCCAACCTAAAATTTTAAGCCTCCTTTTCACGAACTTACCTCGAGGGAGATAGAGACATTTGCAATAATGCAAAGAAGGCGGACAAGAGACAATGGGACTAAGAATTGGTGACATTTTAAAAATTGACATTCCGCATCTTCTCATTTGTTGGCAAGATGTAGCCAATTTAACCGTTCACTTTTCCTGCCTCTGCCTGTTTCGCATTTTCTATTTAGAAATTACATTTTAAAATATCCCTCTCCCAAACTCCGGCTGAGATGTTCATTTCTATTAGAATTCGTATAATCATGACGTGAATAAATTTAGGCTATCTGAGCACCACTCACTAAAACTTCTCTCTGAATCTCAATCCCCGTTTAATCATGAGTCAAGGGAGGATTTTAAAGCTGCCGCCACCACCGCCTTCTTGAATTTATTTCTGAATCTCTGCAATTGAAAAGAATCTTTGAAATCTCTAAAGAAAGCTTCAGCGCTCCATTGGATTCATCCCTCTGTGAGCTGAATATCAAACAAAAGGATTTAAAACCAATGCTCAACTTACAGGCAGAAGTAACTAAAGGCAAAGAGAGCCTCTTACAAGATAGATTCCTCTTCAAATCACAAACTTGTTTTGTTTCCACTTTTTCAAGGGGCGCGTTTCAGCAGCGGGGAGTTTGAAAAATCGCTTTTTCGAGAAACGGCTCACTACGGCGACTCGTAAGTCGCAGTGGGGTCGGGCGCGGGTGGGAAGCTTGACCGTACTGCGAAAAAAAATGTTTGAATATCATTTAGTTTCTAAGAATGTAAAGTGTAATGACGGGATATTGTGAACGTTCTGGCGTATCGCAGCGCTTCGTGCCTAATGCTAATGCAAGGAACAAAATGGAGGGCTGGCTTTGATTGCATTTAGAAATTGCCTCAACTAACGGTACCCTACAGGATGTTTTATGGTTTGAGAATAGTTGAGTGACAGTTCCATTGTGAGCTCATGAAGATGCGGGACATTCAACTTAAAAATCGTTCCTACATAACAGAACACGAGGAACGGAGACGCTCCTCTGCAGTTTCTGCAGAGTTGCAATTCTAAACAATTCTAAACAATTGCAGGCTTAATTTTCCTTGGAATTCTTAAACAATTTTATTTATACACTTTTCTAAATTTGAAAGTTGAATGCATTTAATTTTCTACAGAATGAATTTGATCACTAGCAAAAGTGAAAAAGAGGTTTTAGGAAACTCACTCTCTGAGAACGAAATTCGGTGATAGACGTCAATTTTTTTTAGTTTGTCGTGTGTTACGACAACATTTAAAACAATATTTTTGTAAATGAAGGACGAATAAAGTGATGAAAAGCCTTCTGAGAATTGGCAGGGAAAGAGTAAAAGTGACACTTTTCGTCTTCCCGTCCTAAAATAATCATGAATGACGCGCTTTTCTTTGGCGCGGATCTTGGTTAATTTGGCTCAAGTGACGGATAGATGGATGAGAGCTAAGAGGAAATGGAAATGGAGTAAGGAAATAAAGGAAAATAGGGATTTTTAGGATTGAATCCAATTTTCTCGAACTTTTTGGAAGAGAATTGAGGAGAAAAGGGAAGCTAAAGTGGAAGGCAATCTGCTGGATGTGATGCGCCTAATTTTTCAGTCCTTCACAAACTTTCATTGGAGAGTAAAGGGTGGGATACATAAAACATTTGGGAGGCTATAGGTTTTTAATTTAATGGAAAAGTGGTATATTGCGAGGAAGTTTTCGAGGTTATAAAACGTAAAAGTAGAATGAATTGGCTCGAGTACAATGTTATATAAAGTATTTGTAGGGTAAGAGGAGTGGAGGAAAGATAGGAGCGGAGATGAAGAAAAAGTTATTCATTTCATTTCCAACTTGTCAATCATCCGCTCTCGTTTGGAATCTCTTAGGAGATATTATTCTAAAGAGGGAACTTCGATTCACAACCAAAAGTTAAAACTTTAGACTTTTACGACTTTAACGGGAGTCTTGCTGGAACTTCCCTTCTAGACTTTTAGTCTTTATTTAGCTTTTTAGCTGTCATGTTCTTCTCATGTCACGATAAAGAAAAGTCAAGGAAGGGTGACCATTTGAATTGGCCAATCACAGCACAACAACATTCTGGGAGTGCTGGCTTGAGGACTAAAATGATTTAACTTAAGATTAAATTTTAAAATGGCATCAATTGAACGACATGAATTTTATTCCACAAAATCTATAATTTCAACTTTTCTCCAGTGCTTTTCTTTGTCAGATAATAACTTCCCGTCTGATATCTAAATTTTTGATTTGCTTGCCAAAAATTGTATGTATTAATTTTACAATTATTTTGTTTGAATTTTTTTTTAACCCGATTTTAAAATAAAGATTTAACAACTGTTCTGGGGGTTTTTGTTTTAAAATTATTTTTATGTTATACGATGGTGTTTCTTCTTCTTTTTTCTTTTCGAAAGACTGCTGGCAGGAAACTTGTGCGTATATTGAAAACTCATAATTTCCAGTGAATATTCAATTAGATGTCAAGAAAGTGGAAGAATAAGAAAAAAGAGTGTTGAGAAAGGGTGCATCTGGCAGAAGGATTTGTTTCTGATAGGATTTTTTGAAAATGAAAAAAAAATTGATGAGAAAACTAATCAGGAATATTTCTTGGCTTGGCTTGGCATCCGCTTCCCTCTCGCCCGCTGAAACTTGGATGGAAAGAAAGGGAAACTTAATTTTTTCCCTTTTCTTTCTGGCTCAATTGGTAGAAGTAAGGCTGAATCTGACTTTTTTTCCTCTGAGTTGGCTGTGCTAATGGAGCAGACAGAAGAGAAAGGAGGTGAAGTGAAAGTTGGTTTTCTGGAAATGAATGAAGTGCGAAGGAAATAAAAATCGGGGTTGGGGTTTTCTCTAAAAAAAAATCTCTGCATAGTTTTTTAATTGGAAATCAACATTTTTCTTCAGTGGGAAGGACTGGGGAGGATGGAAAGGCCGCTCCTTTGACAAAGCTTAGGGCAAATGGGACGCTGGAGAGCCTTTAGAGAGGTTAAATTTTGACTTTTGGGGCTGGAATCTGCTGGAGCGCTGTTTGTAAAGTCGTCTTCGCGGTAAGTCTAAAGCGGGCATAGTTTGAAATCCAGCCGGGTGTGAAATGGAAGTCTAAGTCTTTTGCTGCCGGATTAAGAACCCAAAACCATCTTAAGTTTTTTATAATGTGAGAGTAGCTGAAGTATAGGGTGGGATAAGTACAAGTGAAACTGCTGGGATCGCCTGCCTTTCTCATTTCCCCATTTTCCGCCAACTAATAGAATCAGAGGAATTATGTCCACCACACTGACTCGGCTGAGCTAAGTCCATAATAATAGGTCCCACCAGAAATCCCATCTTAAATAGGAAGGATCCACCATGTGGAGGAGACTTGTGCTTTTGTGTTACAAACCTTGGAGGAGACGCCTGGAAGAGGAATCTCATTCAAAAACTTTCTCCTCTCTAAGCCCACTTTCCCTTCCTTTCTCCCTCAATTACTTTAAATTCAAATTTACCTGGTTCAAGGGCCCTCCAATTTATATTCATGACTAACCTTAGGTGGTGGCTCTCGAAAAGTAGGTTCTAATGCTCTTCGGCAGGGCCATTTCTACTGCAAGAGCAGCTCAACGCCCTACTGAATTATTGTGCAATTAGATTGCAATTTTGGGGCTTTTGCAAGGAATTCGTTGAATCGATCCCTTTGCGAAATGAGGATAGCTCCTTTGTGTAAGATTAATGGGCTCGAATTGTTATTCTTTCGAAGAAAGAAGAGAGGAGTAATGAAAAGTGTAGGTTGGCGATGAAGGGAAGAAGATGAATTAATTTTTTTGATTAGCAACCCCGTGTTATAAAATGAATTCCAATTTCGTTGGGGTAGGGAAAGTGAGGAAAAGTAATTTGAAGGAAAGGAGCGATTTTAGGTGCTGGAAGTTGGAAGATAGAGGAAAGTGTAGGAGAGGCACATTTTGTTGGTATTAGGTCTTTGGTAGTGCTGGCCGCGTCTTTTCTTTCCAATTTCTTCCAGCTCCTTTTTCCTGGTGGCTGGAAATGGGTAGGCTTAGGTTGGGTTCTGCTGGAATTTCGGTGCGTCTAGTTAGGAGCGTTGGAGGCAGGCTGTGGGGCTGGAAAAGCGCTGGATGATGATTTGAGAAGGGAAGAATAGGAGAGAAAATGAAGAAGACGGGGAAAAGAAGGGAAAGAAAAGCCTCTGGCATATAAATCAAACTTTTAATCTCGGCTGGAAATGCCTAGCTAAGCTACTCACCAAGAAAGAGAGGGAATTTTCATCCCAAAGATTCTATTCTTCAAGCCTATTTTCCTGGAGGATGTTGATATGACTTTGATACTTTACGTTTCTTATACGCAGTATCTTACGCTCCTTCAGATCATTTAAAAAAGATGGCCGATGCGCAAGAACCCATCGCTGCATCGTATCCAAACAAATTTACTTAAAATTAAAAAAACTTTTTTTTTTAAATCTAGCTTCTGTTTTTAGTAATTTATATCCTGCTTCCTTTTTTGTTTTAAAGTTGCTACTACGTACAAACAAGGATTTTAAAAACTAAAGCTCAGAATTACGTTGTTAGAAATTTCAATTGGGGAATTTTGAAATACTGAAGTTGAATTCATAAATACCAAATAGTAAAGGTTTTCGTGTCGTGATTTTTGCGAGTGTACGGTGAAATAGCGTAAGTTTGAGACGCTGAAAGTGATCTTTTGTCATTAGCCGATGGCTATGGAAGTAATTTGAAGATGGAGCGGAATTGGACAGAGGCGGGGGATGGCTCGAGAAGAAATCTAATGTCATCAACTAATCCAACAAAAGACGACGACTCATCATGTACTACTTTTTTAGGAAAAGAAAATAACCACGCCCTTCTTTCCTTTCTCTTCATCTGGAGGAATGCTGGAGAAAAGAAGGGAAAAGTTTGATTAAATTTTTTGGCAAGGGATCTCAAGAGTTGAGCTAAACTGGAGCTGCAGTTTATGGCTGACTCCTCGTCCTTTGTGCATGTCTCAGCAATAATATCTGTTTCGCATTTCAAGTTGGCAGGAGAAAGCATAGAACAGCACTTCTTGAGCCCCTTTCACTTTCTCTCCCAAGAATGTCACAAGAGAAAAGGAGCATTCTGGGCATTGACCAAAAAGAGTAACAACTACGCACATTGAAACAGCGTCTTTTTATTAGTCTTTATTTTAAACTCTTTCACAGAGTTTTTGTCGCATCTAGAATCTTAGTTTACTGCAGTTTGCTATTGTAAATTTCATTCAACTTTTGGCAAGTTGTTTTCAAATTCAAAAGTTTGAAATTAAGTTGAAGAGAAAATGGCCCTTCGTCTTGGTTGAAGTAAATAAGAATGGAGTTTATGAGGCGCGGTATTGAGCCCCTCGGTCTTGCTTTTCTATGAATGTCATTAAAGTTGACACTTTTGCTGAAGCAGTGAGGTAGTGAGGTATAGCTCAGGCTAAAAACTAAGTCCATGTCATTGGACTCAGAGACTGATGAGTTTGGTTAGAGTAGAATGAAGTTAAATGAAAGGCAATGAAAATGATGATTGCCTTTGGGATGAGAATCGCTGCAGCGCTGGATCGCTGGGAGCGCCTAGGAAATTCCCACTTTCTCCTCCTTTCACTTCCCTTGCTTCAATCCAATTTAATTTTGAGGTAGAGGGGAATTGAAGTGAAGTGATCAGGAAATGAAGAAGGGTTTCTTCTTCGGGAAAGAAAAGATTCGCTTCACTGCCATTTCTGGCATGAAACGCCTCATGTGTCACAGTACTTGGGCCCAACGTACAGTGTCTCTTGCATTTTGCATTATGTAAGGTCCCATGACCACAAATTAACAGGCTTTAGTCCTGGAACAATGCATAGCCAGATATTGGGTTGAAGGCTGTTGCGGTGGTACGGTCCACAATGAAATGCTGCATTAATACTTTCCAGTTGAGGACATTTACCTGCCTTTACATTTGTGTATGCATTGTCCCGCAATGTAATGGCCATCTTTTTATCTCTTACACTACTTATCAAACGTTATTTTCTCTTGAGCTGTCAAAAGTCCTTTTGAATCTTGAAAAAAAAAGTACGAGGGCAGGAGAGTCTTGTAGGCGTACACGTCGTATTGACTGCGTGGAGACGTAGTTTTTCCATTGTGGATTCCTGTGGTGATCTTTGCGGTCCAGCAGCTTCTTTTTATTCCCGACTCTCTTCACAAACTAAAGCCTCTTTTTATTATCTTCTTCAAAACATTGTCTATTCCGCCTGAATTTGAGCCATTGTTGCTCCAACTACCTAAATCTTGCTTTCTTTTCCTCTAGGAGGCCAAAGAGGAGTGCCTTTTGCGAAAAAAGCCAAAAAAACATCATTGCTTGCATCAGCGCAAGTGCCTCACTTGCAGGTTGGCTCGTGCTGTTTTTATTTGAGGAAGTTAATAGTTTTGCGCGGAGAAATCCTGCCCAACGGCCTTTACCAAGTACATTTGAAAAAAGAAAGTTTGATTTTTCAAATGACTTCTTTGGTTATTCGAACAAGTAGTGGGAGAGAATGACAAAAAGTTATAATTGGCAGGTTGAATAATGAAGCGAGACTTTATCTCCTGCCTGTATCTTTACGCGTTATATTTCCCCATACGAGTACTACAAAAGCATTAAGTGATTCTGCACGGCTGGATCTACGCTTTGCTTTTCATTTTCTTCGAACGATTCGCCACGGAGTTGTATTCAATTTCCTTATGCTAGTCAATTAAACTTTTGAGTCGTTCCACACAGCAACTTTTCTTTTGAAAAATGTCGATCCGAAGTTTTAGCGGCTGTGAAAAGTTTAAGCGTCGCTTCCCAATTAGGTATGCAAAAGAAGCTTTTTCATGTAGATTTTAGCACTCACTCAATTATCTCCGAGGACGCTGTTGCTGAGCTATTATCCAATTTTAGTTTTAAAAATAAAAGGGAAGTGAAATTGAAATTTTCGTGGGCTCGGATGGACTGGCAATGAAGTGTTTGTAAATTTTGAGATTTCATGTTTGGAGGCTTAAATGTCTCAATCCTCACTTTTTGTGAAGGGATGGACAGAGTTAGGTTAGGTGGTTATCTGGCTGAATTGGGAAGATTGAGCGTGGAAATTGGGGCTAGACGTGCTCTTTTTGTTCTGCCTCTGGGATAGAGTAGAACGGAAATAATTGACAGGTTCGTGGATGCTGGGGATCCTTGGAAGGAGTAGGCAGGAATTCTTGAGATCAATTTATTAAGTGCTCTTCCTATCAGATCCAACGAGGCATTGAGACTAGGCTTTCCAAAGGTTAACAACACGCGCACTCGCTACCACCGCCGCCTCTTACTCCTCAACGGCTAAAATACTATAGAGAGTAAATCACTTTAGGAAATTGATACATGTTGGAAGGAAGACGGGAAGAAATGCTGCATCATTCCGTCACTTTTGGGGGAGACGCGATTGAAACCACTTGAATCCCTGGGATATGCTCAAACTTGATCTTCATCGTTACCTGTCACACTTTTTTTTTGTTCACCAGCATGAAGTCCTGAGGCTCTGCTACAGGCAAATAACTCCTTTTAAAAATTGTAAAGTTGGCACGTTTGCTCATGCTGCAAGAAGTGATTGTCCTCCGATTTGCCTCTGTGCTCGAACAAAGTTGTTCAAGTTGCCTTATTGCACGACAACGGTTAGTTCAGGTTCAAGAAACGTTTCCTGTGTCGCACGCGTAGCTAATTGGAAATTACACCTGTTCAATTTCATTTTCCCAAAAAGAGTTTTGGCTTACAAAGATTTGGCATCAAAAAATAATAGTCACATTTGTCTAGTTTTTCTCTATTTTCCTAATTTTCCTTTCAAGTTAATTTTTTTTAAACTCTTTAAGCCCATAAAGTATAAGAATTGACCAGCATCAGGGGTAAGAGTTAATAAGGAAATAATTGGCATATGCTAATTTACTAATCTTTGGCCGTATTTGGCAATTTTCCATTTCTCGACAAAACCTTTAACTTTTAAGGAGCAGTCGAGTCAATTCAAGTTTAAATTGGTCAATGAGTCATTTTTTCTGCCTGCCTGTCTCTCTTCTACTAAATTGCAATTTGCAAAGCGTTCCTAAACTGGTCTTGAGAGGTTTCGTTTACTTTGATTGGTTTTGGAATTTGAGCACCTTGATTCTTGATTGGCATGAAATAGGATCTTTCAGCTCTGCAATTTTTTGCTCATTTTGTAATATGATGAAGAATATAAAAGTTTCGGGAATATTTTTTTTACGCCAAAAGCTCTCTTATTCTCGCTTCCTGAGGCAGAAGGAGGAGGAGACTATTAAAGCCTTTTGATTCCTTTTGTATTGTAGCTGCTGATTATGTATTACGATTTTCTGACCAGCATCATCATATGGAAAGAAGCTGTAAGCTCATTTGCATCTTCACAATCTCTCCTCCGTCATCTCTCTGTAGCAAAAGGCTCCAAAAGAAAACTTTATCTTCTCTACATTTTTTCTTACCTGCCCATCTTCAATATGCCTCTCTATTCAATTTTTTTTCTATTCTTTCGTCTCGCCTTGTCGGAATAATCAAAGAAAAGAAAAACGAAGAAAGAAGAAGGCAGAGCTTTCTTTGGAAGATCTTTTGAGAAGGTTAACGTTTTTTCTCAAGAGATGCATAGGAAAAGAGTTAACAATGAAACTCCCTTTTGCTACACCGTAGAGTACAACAATGCATAAAAATGGCTCTTGCCTTTTCGTCTTGGGAATGTCATAATGAGGCTTTTTTCGAAAGGGCATTCTAATCATATGCAATAGCGCATTCCCGAATATGTTTATGTGTGGTATAAGGCCTTGCGGCCATCTTTTCCAATTCTTTGTTGCAGCGACGCTTCCCCCAAGTCACTATCGGCCGGCGGTGGAATTAAGGCAAAGCAAAAATACCCTTGAAGTTCATAATAGGAAATCCTAAATGGGCATTTCATAATGAGCGGAACACGAAGATCATGCTCATCTTAATGGCCATTTTGGGCTTCAAATCAGTTCCATATGAACTCTGAAGTGCCGCTCGTTGTTTTGGTACAGAGGAGTCCGCCATTTTTTTTATACAATGATTTTGTGAAAATTTAACATTTTTAGAGCCTTTGGGATGAAAATTCTTACGCGGATTTTCATGCCATAAGGGCTCCCATGTTATTAATTAAATGACTTTGTTCAGGTAGGGATGAAATAGATATGTGGCTGTAAAAAGTGATCTCGTGTACTTGTATTGCTCTTGGCTCTGAATGAGAGAATCATGATGATTATCTACCCGTGTAATCATTTCCATTACCACGCTCATTAATTTCGGATAATCAAAAGGAGAGAGGCTTCATTTACAAAGTTGGGAGGCAGTTCAGGTGCATCGAAGAAAAAAAAGCGTTGCCTTGAGGGTACTTATTCTAAAAGTGTAAATGACTAACTTCGGAACGTAGGTAGGGATGCGATATGCAATGTGATAGGGGCTTGGGATATGGAGTTACTAATGCTAAATTAGTTTTTTGTGGTCTTACCTGGAGGGTGCTTTAATTATGATGGACGGGAACAATTGCGCTTGCCTGAGTTCTTGATGTCTTTTGAGGCGCGAGCGAGCGCTTGAATTTCTGGAGGATTGCATGCGAAGATGCCAAAGGTCTGTCAATTGCGGAGATATCGTGGGATGGTACTTAAGTGCAAAACTCGTTCTTAGCTTTTAAGGACGGTATAAGCCTCCAGGATTAATTCAGAGCCTTAGCAGGTGCAAAGTTTTTGAGTATTTAAGATTCCATGAACTTTAGAGTAAGCAAGGAGGCATCTGTATGATTAAAAAAAAGTTTTTTTTTAACTGAAAAAGAATGTTGTTACTCCTTCATTCGGGAAAGAAAGGTCATTTTGAAAATGAAGAATTTAATGAGAATGGATAGGGAAGCAGTTGTCCAATTGGTGTAACACACACTTTGGCCTCCAATTTCCCTGCTTCTCCAGGTAGCTTTGCTAATGAAACGAAATGAAATCCCATCATGTTGAACAAAAGAATCAACCCTCATTAGTTCTTCTGGGAACGGGATATTTGGAAGGAGAGAACAGAAAAAAAGTAGAATTTATTACACCGCAGCAGCCCCTTTACCAACCTTTCAGATTAAACTTCTTTTTGTTTTTTTAAAGTTCCTTCAGTCAAGTAGTGCAGGGCAGATTTTTTGGAGTCGAGGCCCAAACCCCGCTATGATAACCAGAACTCATTCCAAAACATTCTCAACTTTCCAATTATCCCAAATGAGCAGAAGAGGATCTTCCGAGGGTCCTTTCTTTGCTGCTCCATGTTTTTAAAAACGAATCTCCTGATCGTTAAAGATTAAACAAGATTTCTAATTGGATCTTGAAGGAGAATTTGTTCAAGGGTTTTTGGTGGCGAAGCAGCTGGTTTTTCTTCATTGTATGCATTTTTGAAAAAAAAAAGAATTAAAAAATTAAGAGGTAGATTTTATTTATTTCTGTCAGCTCAGTATTTTCGTATCTTTTAGAGAAAAGCTTCCATTTTTTTTTTTCAAATTAAACAGAAAATGATTTAGCTGCTTGAAAATTATTTAGTTAAAATTAAACGGCAGCGGGCAGCAGTTTATTTTTAAGATGCGGAGGATTGAGACGCTTTCAAAGGTTTTTCTTGTAGTGGAAATTCGCTGTTTACGTGATCTGTCGAGTTCCGGTTGTTCTTGCGACTCTGAAAAGGATTGTTGAGAGGCATGCTTTTTTCCCTTGTTTTTTTGTCATAGACGAGAGGGACACATGGTTTAATATTTTTTGAGGGTAAATCGTTTAAAAGGTAATAAATTAGTGGGTGTTGAGTGTGTAGCCGTGGAATTGGTGATCTGGGTGACTTGTTAATAGAGTCGGAAGATGAAGAGGATTGGAGGGGGTCGGAAGAAAAAGGTCGTTTGGAATTGGGAATATAAAAAAGAGGCTGATATTAAAAGAGGTTTGAAATTGACAAATAGTAGGGAATGGATGCTAGGGAGTGAATTCTGGTAATGGAGGAGGAAAGGCGCATAATAAGGGCAAAGTGAAAGGGAAGGAGTGCCTTGAAGGTTGAGGTTGGGAAGGTTAGGCCATATAACATTCCAACTTTCTCCAGAATTCCAGCACAGAACTCCTGGAGAAATCCAGACCTTTTTCCTATAGGCGAAGGCCCTTTTTTGGCCCTTGGAGGGGTAGGAAGAAAGTGAAATGGCTATTGCATTTTTACGAGGCTCTTACTACCCGCTTTTATCTCCTCTCATTACATGCTAAAATGTCATGATTTTCCACTCCCCTTCCACTTCACTGATTCAGAGATCGGAGAAAGTAAGGGCCAAAGGGAAAGTACATATTATTATTAGGTTTTTAGAAGATACAAAAGTCAAGTGCCCCCATGACTCCATATTTCTTCGCTAAACATCATCACACCATTCTCACGAACATTTCACAGCCTTTATGTCACCCTCAACCTACACCCCGCAGCTTCCGTCCCGTCGCTCCACTTACATTGTCAGAGATGACCACCCCATTTCCCTGCCTAGACACCCTTCAGGCACCCTTCGCTCTCTGTTCACATTTGAAAAATACACATAAAGCCCTGCTGGTTTTGCCTAAAGTTGTTTTGGTCCTCCAGAAATACTTGAATGTTGAGAACATAAAATGTAAGTGGAGAAATCCGGAATGGTTTAGGTTTTGCACTCCTCGTAAAATTTAGTGAAGGAATTTGGTCGTCTTAAATTAAACTGAATTTGATCGGGGTCTTACAAAGGGCAATGCATCATGGTTTTGGATTAGATTTGGAAGGAGGCATTTAAAGCTCCTAAATCGAAGGGAGGCTTTTAAATTTAGGGAAGGGGACAGTGGACACGAATTTGAAAATGGTTGCCTTTTAATGAAGTTTTGGTTGTGCTGGAGACTCAATTCCTGGAGAGTGTGGATTTCGTTGTTCGGGAGGGGAGTGGGGAGTGGTGGGGGCAAAATGGGGAAATGTGCTGCGGATGCTGGATGAAGGGGCCTTAATACCTCCTGGACTAACAAGAGGTCTCAAAGTGTGCTATAAATCTAAACAATTAATCATTCCAACACACCATGTGCTCTTTATTTCTTTTCCAAGCTCTTCCAGCAGGGCTCGCCTTCCAGAACTTCCAGAGAGCCAATGGGGATGAGAAAGTTAGAGTTAAGGCCCCGGCGACACTTGAGCAGTCGTAGAGCAGCGAGTACTTAGCAGCCACTGCCCCGTGTGGTGGAAGTAGCTTAGGGAGACTTTAAGTGGAGAATAAAAATGGAGGTTCCCTATAGCGTAATTAGTCATTTAGAAATTTATGTGGGAAAAAGGGAAGATGAAAGAACCGTTAAGTAAATACCTACGGATCTGAGAGGACTCAAGGACTGTGAAAGTAACACAGGAGCTCATTGCTGGCCTTAAATGAGGTTGTAGCATCGCTCCCTCTAAAGATAATGAACGAAAAAAGGAATCAGGAGTCATAAAATTTGGCGCAGTTGTATTTGCCGTCCTGCGGAAGTAATGGTGTAGTTCTGGCCGAAATAAAATTTGGCAAAAGGGGATTTCTGGGATTGAAATTAGTTAATAACGTGAGAATGAGAAATCCGACTGCGGGAGGCAGTTCCCTTTTGCCGAAATCCTTGGACGAGAGGAAAACAAAGTGTAATGGTCGTTTGAAGGGGTCGTAAAGCGGGAGTTTTATAGGTCGTTCGATGGCTCATTGGGACTTGGCGGTAGTGAAAGTATTGTTGATTTTGGCTCTTGACACTTCCTTTGAGGAGGGGGCCTTGGAAGCCCTTGGACGAGGGCAGCGGTCGTTGGGAGCCCTAATAAAATGTCAGTTTTAGAGACTCCTCCAGGAACCATCTGATGGGGTACTTGGGTCACCCAGAATCACCTTCCAAATTACTCCCCAAATTACACTCCAGCCCTTATTTCTCTAACCTTCAAAACTTGGAGTCCCTGGACTTGGCTTCGGTCGACATATAGATAACTGCGAAACAGATTTAAAATCCAACCTCAGCCTAATTTTATAGTTAACATTTTGTTTCATCTATTTAGAGAAATACCATATGCTACACTGCATCCAAATATAAGAGAGAAAAAAGTTAACTTGGTAATTTGGAATTGAAACGACTTATCCTCAGAAGGATTCATTGGAAATGTGATGTTAAATTATATTGGATTAATCGGAACTTCAATTTTGTTGTGTTCATGAATCAAGTATTTGGGGTCTTATTACCAACTTAACTAACTTAAATTAATAAGTTAAAATCGAAGTTGGTTTGGATGTCTTGAGTCGGTGTGAGAAATAAGGCAAAACCATCTTTGGACTGTGTGGACAATGTCCACGCCCCCACCAATTAACCTTCCCTGCCTTGATGGACCAAAACAAAGACGCGTAAGAGTTTCTTTTGAGAGAAGGACATGTGTTGTTGCTTTAATTGTTTTCACACCTGGGATTCATTAGGAAGACAATCTTTGAGAGCTTTTGAAGAGATCTCATCCGTGGAATCCCATTAGGGAGATACAAAGATGCTGCAGATGAGGGAGTGCAAACTGGTGGTGGAGATGTGGTGGGATAAAGGGTGGAAAGGCATTTGATTGGTTGTGGTGGATTCTTGTAGAATGTTGCCTAGCAAAATCCAACTGTGAGGCTGATGACAAGGTAAATTTTGGTTGTGAGGTGTAGGGTGAAACATATGTCCCCATTAGCTTCCAACATGACAATCGGATGAGTAATGAGGATGACAGGATACAAGTTCTACGAGTTGCAAGAAAATGCAAATATACCTGGGCCTCGTGAAATGTGGTCCTATAGGGCTGCCTTTATAGCGAGCCAAGGTGTCATTAGAAGTCTAAATACGAAATAAATTGTCTAGAAAGTGTTCAAAAGAACATAATTTCCTCATAAATTGGATATAGCAAAGGACGCACTGTAATTGTAAAGAGGCTGTTTCAACGGCGTAGGCGAATTATATTGTCGAAACTGTGAGATTTTCTCATAAAATGGAAGTTGAAAAAAATTGTAGTTTTTACACTTGAAAAGTGTAAGTTGTAAAGTAAGGCGGTTTCCCCTCCATAAGACTCTCGAGAGTGGAGGGAGTGGAGCGGGCTTAATTATCATTGTAAATTTTTATAGGGAGCAATAATATGATGTTAAAAGTGGTCTTTTACAGTGATTCGGCCCTTAAACCAAACCCATGTTAAATTGAATGTTTACTCTAATGGAGAGGACTCGAAGTTTAAGGGAGCGCCCTTCCGATTATCTCCCACTTCCAAACGACATCTCTTTAAGATTTATTGACCCCTACACACCATTCAGATTTGAATTCTTCTACTAGGAGAGCAGCAATATTTCTTAAAAGTCTGCCTACAAGGACCTGACCTAGCCTAACAGCTACTTCATCTTCTCTGCCTACTTCCTTTTGGCATCTCCTAGTGCCACTGTATAACGTTACCCCAGACGGAGTGTATCAGCCCTATAATTTTGATGACGGATGACCTAGGTTAAGGTTCCCATACTTTGATGGATGACAGTATGAAGCATAAGGGAAGTCGGAGGGCTCCCTCTTGTCACTCATCATCAAGAAAATCGAGGTCAAATTCCGGAGCCTTAAAATAAGTGTAAAAGTCGAACTTTCAGAGAATCTGATAATCGTAGAATTTTCCATTTTCGACAGTTTTGGGAAGTTAAAATTTCTATGAATTTTTGTGAAGATGAAGGGTAGGGTCCCTTGCAAAGCAATTTTATTAAAAGGAGGAGAGCCTTTGGTTGCAGAGTCTACTGCGTTTGGTATGGTTTTTTGTAAAAATCAAAAATAGATTGAAAGTGAGCCTATCGGAATGGAATTGCGTTCTAATGGAAGGGAAGCCTTTGAGTAAGTAGGAGAAAGCAGCATAGGGGTGGTAGGCCTAAAGTGATGAGGCTCCATGTCGAAGGGAAAATTTGGGATAGGAGAAAGTCAATGCTACTTTGGAGTAGCTGTAGGAGCGAGTGGAGCTTGGACGCTTTTATTGATTGAATAGATTTTTTCGTGAGTGTGTCTGTATAGGAGCTCCGCTTTCCTTGCTGCTTTCTTCCGTTTCCTCGGCCTCTGGAAGGCTCTATGGCAATTTCCAATTGAGGGGAGTGGTGGGGCCTGGCGGGGGCGGTGGGTCTAGTGGAGGGGAAGTTGGTGCTCTTTGGAAATGAATCCTAAAACCCACTCTGGGAATAATGGATGGATACAGAGAAGGAACTTTCTCCATTGTGAGTGAGGGAAAGGGAAATTTCCAAGTGGGATCATAATAGGAATGAAGGAATGAAGGAATGCGCATTATGAGACAGAGACTTTCCCCAACCAAGAGAACTCAACTCGGAATGTCAGTCAAGGCCTCGCAGGGAAGAGACAGTCAAGGGATGATATTAAAGGCAGGAGCAGATGGAATAACAAAAGGCCCCACCAAGGGCCTAGCGCTAAGGGTTACTAGCCTCCCCAGCGCTCTCCTAGGCCTCAGATGATGCCAAAAGTGAATCCGGGAGAAATGGAAAATGGAATTTCTATGGGATAAAAAGCCCATTATGCTCTTTTGGGAAAGGTTTGGAAGCTCAAGATTTCGGGGAAAGGAGCCATTGGAATTTTGTGTAGGACACAGGCTTTCAAGGCGGGGGCCTCGCTCTTCCTGACGAATTCAGGCTGAGGCGGCTTGCTTTTTCATATTAGAAAATACTCTCTCGTCATTTTTTATTATTCATATGTACAGGCCATTAGAGGTTGAAAGTTTTGGAAAGCACTTTTGGAGGGAGGGGATTTTTATTTCAAAGAGCTCGATTTGAATTTGGTCAGAGGGAAAAAGAAAGGGAAAATTGAAAGTGCGAGATCGGGCGGTTGCAGCAGGCGGCGCACGGTTTTAATTGAAATTGGCGAGTGCTAATGACATCTGGGCATAATTGTAATGGACAGCTTGACCAAAAGCAAAGGTCCGGCAAGCTTTTGATACAGTCAAAAGTTAGAAATTTCTGGACATGGACTGAAGTCAAAGGGAAAGATCAAACATCGGGGTGCTTTCTCTTTTGCTGAAGTGTGGTCACTCTTTCCCTGTCAGGAATTTAGAACTCTTGACATATGGCGAGAAAAATATTAAAGTGTTTTTCAAACGGCTTTGTTCTAGAATAAATTAGCCATTTCATTTACTACGCCTCCGGTTTTGACCCAAGCTCAATGTCCGTGCGGAATAATTAATTTGTTTCATCTATAGTCAAAATATTCCGTTTGTAGCCTTCTTTGAAGTTGTGAAAATTTAGTTTAACAAATGAAGTATTTTGTTTTGAAGCGGTCGTGGATTGAGAACCTGTTTTTTTCTATATTTTTTATAAGAGTTTATTATTTGTGGTTGGTTTTGGTTATCATAAGTTTTGTTCTTGAGAATTTCAGAGACGCCTCAAAACATTCGCTTGGCGTTTCCCTGCGAAAGTAGTTTGGCTAGCGAGCTTCACTGCATTTCGCTGCTCTACGGCAGCAGTTTGAAGGCTAGTAAACTTTGGCGCTTATTGATTTTCCTTGACGCGAGTCTTTCGCTCCTTGTTTTCCTTCCCTTTCTCCGTTCTCGACTACTTTTTTAATCAGGCAAATGGCAATAAAATCGAGCTGGGAGAAAGTAATACTCCAGTGCTTTCTCCCTCTAGAATTTTCCCTTTCCAGCATTACACTCTAAGGCTTTCTTTCCCTTTGCTCTCACTGAGGCTTAGATAGGAAACAGCCGGGGCTTGGCTACAGCTCTACGCATTTCCTGCCTCGTGTCGATTAGGTCTCGAGCGTATTCCCATTGCCCAAGATTTACCAATAAGCAACCAAGGTGAGGAGACTAACCAATATTTCCCACCTTGAAAACCGTGCTACATCGAAATTCTTTTTTGAAAAGTATATTTTTCAGTCCCATCTGATTCCGTATTCATTCAGATTCAACCTCTCCTTTTCAATCCATTTCCCACAATTTTCCACTCCCGGCAACATTTACAAGAAAAAAAAAACTGGAAACGAAAATAGAATAGAATTTTTTCCCGAGATATGGAAGGGATCCTTCAAAATCTCCCCTCACGCTCTTCCATTTCTATCAAGCATCCATCCATATTCATTGCATCCTACCTCTTAAAGCTTACATCAATTCTATTGTCCAACTTTCATGCAATTTTCAACTCCATCGACTCGCCTGCCCACTCAGGATCAAAAATTTTCGGACAACCGCGTGCTTTTTCTGAACGTCAAATGTCCACTTCTGCAACGGCGATTAACACGACTTTCCACTATAGTCATCAAAAGCTGGAATTAAATTTTAATTAGAAATGGACTAGGAGAATTTCCCACACAGCGAAGCGAAAGGGCCGACGACTGAGTATTCATTTATGCATTAGAAAAGGGGAGTGGAAATGGAAGCTCGAGCATATGAAGAAATTATTTATTAAATTGGAGTGTACACGGGAAGTGAGCGGAGATGAATTGAATTTGGGATTTCCCTCCCTGCTACCGTCCATTGTTAACAGCGTAACTTTGCGTAAGGGCTCAGAGACGAAGGGCCCCTGCTCTCGCTTTGGATTTGGTGGTAAACAAATAATTATTAAAGGGCTCCGTTTCACCCATCATGTCTCTTTTTTAAGGCTCCTCTGCCTCTGAATTGAGAGAAGGGAAATTATGAATTGAAGGGCTGACGAATGGTGGTGGTCGACTAGGGTGCGCAGGGTTTTGATTTCCCATTGTTACCTTCAAGTCCTCTCCACGCACTTCAAATAGGGCCACGGGAACTTTTTTGTTCATTCATCGAAAGAGCTTTGGCCTGATCCGAAATGACAATTATCAATTCCAGGCTTCTGTATAATTACAAAAGTACAAAAGTACTGGGTAGGAGCTCTATTATGTTTTTTATTTGTTTTGAGCCCCTATTCACTTTCAGTAGGGATTTAAATCTACAGTCCACAGATTCGCACATCTGAATTAGGACCCTTCGCTTGGGAACAACATGTTACGAGAACAAAGTGTTTCACTTGAGAACAAGCAATCAAATATGTCCCCGGATCGCCTTACTTTCTGTCAAATGCTGTTTTTGTACGGAAGTATACGGAGAATCAGAATGCCAAACACGCCCGTCCTAGGACAAGAGGTCACGTGATATTCGTCTCTTAAAGAATCTTGTACCGAAGGGAGGGTTGGTCCAGATGGGTATTCCATTTCATGTCATCATCATTTCTCGTCTACTTTTAGAGAAGGACTTTTGCTGCTTGTCAACTTTTGACAAGTTCTGCTACGCTAAATTCATATCCCCAGAATATATTTCAAAGGTCTTGCACATCGCTTGTGTAAAGAACTTTGCTATTTCAAATTCTATTTATGAGGACGAGGAGCATCTTAGCGCTCTTGAAAATCATACTTGCATAAGGGGGAAGACGAGGCTTTTTTTTATTGGAAATTCTTCTGTAATGGAAACTGGTGTAGGATTTCACGTCTTCACGTGCGTGCGTGTTGCGTTTTGTGTAGATTGGGGTTTAAAATTGTTCATACATTGTAAAAGTAATACAAGGTGCGTTTAGGGATTTAACACCACAATTAGATAGTTTGAAATGAAAACCTATCATCATGAAATCATGATTTTTTTTATGTTGACGGAGAAAAATACTGTAATACTATGAAGATCATGGTACGTTTAGTAATTTAATACTACAAAATTTGTAGGTTACAACTAAACCACCTGTAAAGTTAACTCGTAAGGAGTTTTGTCAACCGGAATTAAAATTGAATGCCGTGAGGAAGGAATTTCTTTCAGATTTGCGATTTCCTTTAACCACTAATTATACTGCAGTTACCTGTGTTCAACAAACTTTGCGTTTTAGCGTTTGCGTGGGCTTCGTGCATGATTCTTTTGGTAATTTAGTACAGGGTACAGTTTATAAGAGGGAAGACTAGATAATGATAATGATTGAAATAATGATAGTTAGGGGAAGTAGTGATGAGGGAATCATTGTCTTTAGCCCTACAATTACAATATACCCTGACCTTTAACACTTTTCTTAATAATCAACCACCTATCATTCTGCTTTCTCTATGTATCAGAATTTTGTGTGGTTTCATTAAGTTGTAAAACGATCTGTTACGCAACATTGTGCGACTACAAAGTAATGATTTTTGCCATAAATTTGTTGAAGGGTAAACAATGGGGTTGACAGTTCGTTGTCCCTTCAAATGGCTCGGAATGGAACTTTAAAGTTTAGAGATGCGGCTTAAGTGAAAATATTTCTTTTGGCATTTGGCAGAGGCGTTAAAGCCTCATGGATTTGGGCGAGTGCTCATAAAATGTCCATTTAGAAATCTCCTTTGACAGATGAATTGGAGCTGGAGGGAAGAGGTAAGAATTTAATGTTGGAGGGATGACTAACTGCACTAGAGTCCGAAGAAGTGTAAGAAATTGATGGAAGACTGCACGAGCAGTTCGTACAAGGTGACATTAGACTTTGTAGTGTGGCAAATGTCGCCCTCTGCGAAAGTGAGCCCTTTCTGTCATGGAGCTCTAGGGGTAGTCGCTTGCCAACTTTGAAATGACAATGTAATTGTATTGAATGTTGTCATAAAAGTTGGTAGAGGCATTTTGAAAAGGAGCAATTTCATCCTCCCTTCCAACAATTTTAGATCCTTGTTTTCGAGTAGTAAGAATAAGAATAGCTTTCTCCTCATCTACTTTCTCCTTGTGGTTTGAATATTAAGTAGATTTGAAGGAAAGGATGAGGTTGATTATGAGCTTGTTGTTTATACGGGGCTTTTTTAGAATTCGTTGGGTACGATGATCCTGGAGAGTTTCGTTATAAGTTCAAACCGAAAGTGATTAAAAATTTAAATTAAAAAATATGTATTATTTATTTTATTACTGATTTTTCAATTGCTGGAGTTTATTAAAAATGATATTATGAACTTCTTCATCCGTACGTTGGTTAAATACAGATTCCGCTACATAGCTTTCACGAAAACATGGAGTTAAAAAACGCTCTGTATGTTGCGCTCCTTCCTGCAAGGATCCGCATTCGGTTAAATTGAAGAAAAAGGATCTCCAGGGATTATTGTCATCCTATTCTCAATTTTTTCGGGAAAGTTTAAATCCGCCTTGGCAGGGAAAGGGAAAAGACAATTTCGTTCCAATGCTAGATAGGACTGCGCTGTATCATTTTACAACGTTCAGCCAAGGATAGGAGATATAAAGGAGCATAATACCGCCAGCCGATATTGTCGGCGTTGCCCATTTCCCCAAGAAATGGAATGCTCTGTATGTTGTGAATTGGTTGAAATCCCGGTAGTATGATTATCTCTCTGACTACTGGGAGGCAGCAGGAGAGATGATTCTAATGATTACATATGCATGGATCTTCTGTTTTGTTCATGCAGTAATGTCCCACTAATGCAAAGGACGACGCTAATGCAAATGCAAAGGGAGGAGAGATAATGATCAGGGCCTCGAGATCCAAGCCTCTTGAGTGGAGTGTGTTTAAATTGGTTTAATCCATCAACTACAAAATGTATTATGGCTCCACAGTAATAATACAAAGGAGACCTTGTACTAGTGTGCTGCATTAAAGTGCTTTTGGGAAAGCGATTTCTAAGAGCACTCATGCCATGTCTCTATTGGACTTGGACAATTAATGCATATGCTCTTGACTCCGTTGGCTGGGACAATGAGGCCGGAGAGTGTTGGGATATGCTAATCAAATGAATTCAAATTTTAAAGTCCAGAGAGCTGTGAATAGTAGTTTGGAAGTGAAGGGGTCCCTCGTCTAATGGAGATGTGTGCGGCGGTGGATTATGGGTGCTATTGAAAATGGTTGATTGACAGAAGAGGAAAGCCTTTGGATTGGGCGGCGCTGGGCTCAAGAGCTCTCTATGAGTAGTGGAGGAACAATGAAGTTAATTATCCTGAATAAGTTGGAGGAGTTGGTTGGATTTTAATTCAAGAGAATTCACAGGCCCTTAATTCACGGTCCTTTTGTAGTAATAAAGGGCTCTTAACTCTTTGGAAGTTGGTTTCTGAAGAACCTCGAGGCCAAAAACTACTTGGGGCTTTCAAAACAATGCTTTTTGGAAGATTAGCCAGTAGGAAAGACTATGATTTTTGGGGGCCAAATCCGAGGGATGGTGACGTTCGCTGAGATGAAGTTTATGGGACTCATTGACTTTAGTCTATGACAATGACTTAATTTTTGTCTTATTTTTACAGTGCTCAGTTTGAGGAATACACAAGACGAGGAGCCGCCGGATCCGCAATTAATGAGACTGGATAACATGCTAATAGCAGAAGGTGTGGCAGGGCCGGAGAAAGGCGGCGGAGCTGGTGCTGCTGCAAATGCCTCAGCCGCTGCCTCAAGTGGTCCTAACGACAATGCGATTGAACATTCGGATTATAGAGCCAAACTGACTCAAATTAGACAAATCTATCATCAAGAATTGGAGAAGTATGAACAGGTAAGAGAATTTTTTTTTAGAAACTGCGCCGCGTTTTCACCTTTCAAAACATCGATCCCGAAAACCGAGTTGCAATTGCTTGAGTAAAGGTGTGTACCCTTGCGCGGAAGTCCAAAAGTACTGTTCCGTAATGATTCACGTCGAATTTCTCGTCGCGTGCTGAGCATCTTGCAGATCGACCGTGACCGTAGAGCGCGCGCTTAATTTGGTACCTCGGAGTAACTTGGTTGCATAAATGTATCGTGTGGCGCTATGACTTTCATTTTTGAGCGGTAGGACGACCGTTAATTTAAATTGCATTATTACAAAAAATTAGACCTAAAAAAGTGGAGAGAATCGGGCACAAGAAACAGGAGCCTCCTCAACTTTAATACAAATATTTTTTCTCGATTACTATTTTTCCTCATTAATCTTCAGGATTAATGACAGGAGTCGGAAGTTGTGCTCCTGCTCCTGCAGTAATTAGGCCGTTTCCTTTAACGCAATTTTACTTTGAATTCCTTTCATTTCAAGGCCTTTACCTTTTTATTCTAATTTAGAGAACTTTAAATTTAGGGGAAAAAATGTTTACGAATAGTTTACAAGTCATGCTTAAAATTAGTTTGACTTAATATTATTTGAGAATTTTCATTACTTTGTTGTCAGAGTTTTTATGACAGAAGTTTCGTTGGTCGTAATGCTGAGCCGGGAGAATTCTGCATGTAATATTTGTGAAAGTGATGGAAAGTATATTTTATTATTCTTGAGACATGCGGGCCGTAAAGTAGATTTTGGAAGATCTTATTTTCCTCGAGAATTTTGAGTTTTTTCTTCTGCTTTTTGCGGATGGTTGGAGCTTGATATGACGCGGAGAAAGTCCATATATTTATGAATATTGTTCCTTGGCGTTTACATTTCCTTCATCCGGAGAAATGCTCCTAACATCTGAACAGACGTGAATTTTTTTTCTAAACCATCTAGTATTTGATTTTTCCTGAACCATTACATTCGAACACAAAATGGCTACCATGATTTGCATTTCAAACATTTAAGAATAACTTGAAAAAGGGCCGTTAGTTAGTTCAATCTGGTTACAACTATGCAAAAAGGAATTGCATATATATTTTTTAATAAATTAACTAAGAACCAACAAGAAGCGCATGCTTAGGGATTTGGCAAGCTTGAAAATTCTTGTGAACACCGTGCAAAACATTGTCAAACAGCAGGAGGGACGGTTCAAGGTTTCCTTTTCTTCCCACGGTCATTGTGCTTTTTATGCAAAAATTTCTTTAGTACTTTTTTTCGCATCCCGTGCAAGGTTGGCCTGACTTTGTAGGAAGGAAGCGTAAGGGTTGGACGATATTTTGGAATTCAAGAGAGTATTTTGCTTAGAAAGGATGGAGAAAATTGGAATAGAAAAATTGGTCCACATGTTAAAATATTCAGAGTTCCATTTTCCGTTTCTTCTTGGCGGAAGGCGTATCAAAGTCAGTGGCATATTATGATAGGAGAGCCGCTCTCTGATGTAATATTCATAGGCATTATCCTCTCCCCTACTTTCTCCGCTAGGGAAAGTAGTTTTATGCATAAGCTTTCAGGCAGTTGAGAGTGGCGTGTCAATGTGAGGCTCTGCCCTTCCCATATTTTCCGTATTCCAGGTGAATCTTCATCTTAAAAAATGCCTACGTCTGCCGCCTTTCAAAAAATTCAGTCACTCTTGTCGTCGTCATGTCTTTGGACTCTGCTTTCTACTTTTTTTCCTTCGACTCCTTTGAAGCCCTTGGAGAATTTAGGGCCATTATGCATGTTTGAGTAAGATGTCACTTTTTCTAAGAGAGGATATGAGGGAAGTGTATGAGAATTGGAGAGGGCGCGAGGTAATGGCTTTGGTTTGGAGAAAGCCCAGAAAAAAGAGAAAGTTTGAGTGACATGATACGGAGAGACTCGCCTCTCTTTGGTTGAGAGAGATGCTTAAAAGTGAGATTTCTTTTTAAATAATTGAGCCTCTCTTCAAAAGGACGCGGTTCTTGATGTTCGAGATTATGTAGTAGGAGAAAGTGCGCCGCGTCCTTTCTCTTCTCGAATTGTGCCAGCCAAACGTAGAGATGAGGCACTTGAGAAGTGATAAGGGATTTGTGGAATTTTGTGAGCTTTCTCATGTCACGCTTTTTCCGTGGGTCGTTCGCTTTGCGGAGTTATGCATGGAAGGTGTAAGTAAGAAATATGGGGATGCCGTGCTCTCTTCAATTTTCATCTGTGACAAGTTTGACAGCTGTTGTGCTGTTTCATCATTTTAGGAAGCGCTTCAGCGCTCCTTCCTTTTTTACCACGGCTGAACTTGAGAGACCCAAAAATTGTTTTGGAAGAGAAAACGTTTCGGAGGAGGAGGCGTTGTCATTAAAATCTATTTCGAGTTCTTGCATGCAAAGTTTTCGGAAATCCAGAGATTCAACTACGGAACGCCTCGTTTACGACCGGCGGATTCTTAGGCCTCTTGCATCTTCGAAAACCAAAGCACTTGTTCCGCTCGTCATCTTCTCGCGTGCACTCCAAATAACTACGGCTACGGCACAACTGTCTCTCAATTTCATTTTGGATCTTGATATTGAGCTCAAAGTGGAAAATGAAAAATGCTCGGCGAGATCAGACTGGCAGAGTAATTACAGTAATTGGTGAAATTTATGACAGTCACTTTGGTTACAGTGTATTAATTCGGGAGCACATGAAGTGCCCGGTAAGATACAATTAGGCACACCATGAGACAGATCCAATCAGAGTAGGGTTTCAGCTTTTATAAATTGGCTGGAGTGTGGAAGCAAAGCCGAGATTTTGCGAGCTTGCCAAAAAGCTACGCGCTCAGGCTTGAGGAACGGAGAGGTGTTGACGCACATGAGAAAAATAGATTTCAATTTTTGTTACTAAAACGCTTTAGAAGTAGGTGGAGAGAGCTATGGACTCTTGGCACATTAAAAAAGGAAAGCGGCTGCTAAGTGATGAATTTCGCTGACAATTGCAGCGTACGGTTAGCGAAAAAAAAATGTTGTTGGAAGCGCTGAACTTTAAAAAAGTTCAAAAGCTCGGCCGTGATGTTTTGTAAAGTCCGTCTGAACCCCCTTCATTGCCTATTCCCTTCTACAGAAGTTCCCTGTCTCGCTCCTGAACTTGAGAAATTTTAGCAATGAAAGTCACGTTCTAAATTTTCACACTTCAATTACACCTATTATTTATCTAAGGCTCTGCCCCCTTTCCTAAAAAGATTCTACAAGGCATCAACGACGTTCTGTATCTTCATTCAACAAAAAAGGACGAAATGCTGTTATTCATTCTTCTTTCACAATCAATTGTCATCTGTTCTTTTTAAAGAGGCAAAAAGATGCTGAATTCTTCAAAAAGCAGTTAAAGATTGAAAATAAAAGTTTTTTTTTCTATGATGCTCCATAAAGAGAAAAAATTTATGGATTGGGATTTTCAAAGTAGATTTTTTTTTTAACTTTTTCATTTTGATTTTGGAAATTTTTATTTTCCTTCTCAACTAAAATTCTCCGGTGACTTTTAATGGTTGGTTGGTGGGCAGTAATTGGATTTTCCAACTTTATTTTTTTAAGCATGAATCAGACCGAGCGCTGGGCTTTGGAATGCTCCTGGAATGTGAATTTTGAGCTTCCCTGCGGTTGACTTTGAGTCGTGTGGTTGAATTTCCTGTTTTGTATGAGGAGGAGAGAAAGTGCCTTACATTTGGGTGTGATTTAGTATGGATAACTGGACTTGAATTTTCGGGGAGGCTTTTAGGAAGAAAAGCTCCAACTACCATTCCCCACATCGTGAGATTCATTACAATCGAAAATGTTTTCAACAAGGAGTTCACTTGGTCGATTTTTCCAAGTCCCTGATCAAAAGACAGGAGAGAAAAGGAGGAGGGATATCAAAATTTATGGCTCCTACGTTTTTGTCATTTCCAGCCGCCGATTTCGGAAGACGCTTCGCTCAAGTGGGCCCTGTCACTGCCCTTGTCGACCGCTTTCTCCACCTAGTCTAATTTCAAATTTTGGAAAGCATTTAGTTAAAGATTTTATAAGAATATTTTAAGATTTATAAGAAAATCTTAAGATTTAGAACAGAATTTTAAGACTTTGGAAGAGAACTGTAATTCTAGAAAAACTGGTGTGAAAGGACGTGTGTATTTTTTGCAAACTTTTTTTTTTATACCGCTTGAACGCCTCTCTGAGCCGCGGTTTTCTGCAATGGTTGTGAAGTTAAGTGGATGAGAGGAAGAATGAATTGTTTCGGTCATAAATTAATGGGAAATCTTTTGTATCATCATTATTTGCTTGTGGCTGGCCGTTGTTACTGCTGAGTTCATAAATAACTACACACTTTAAAAGAATAAGATGATCGCATAAATCTACAAGGCGAGCACGCGGAGGAGGCAGAAAAAAATTTTAAGCCCGAATTTATAAAAGCCAGTGCCGCGAGGCATAATTTCAAATGCATTTTTTCGCTTGCTGTTCTTGAAATTAAGCTGGTGGTGCAAAAATGGTAATCTCTTAAATCTCTTCAACAGCCGTAGCGTGTGCAAAAATTTTAAAAGAAAAGTGGCAGAGAGTGCAATTGCAACCGACGACAAGTTTTTTTTTTGTTGCAGAGTAACAATATCTGTCATTCTGTCAGGCCCGACAGAACTTTTTTTGCGAGCCGCGCGCATCAGCTATATTGCAAACTTTTAAACTTAAACCGTTCCGGGTTCGATGTTTTGAAAGGTGCAGGAGAGCCTAAACGCCAATTTAAAACTAATGCCGCTCTTTATAATTATACACCCAATTAAAAAAGCTGTAGACATTTGGTAATAATTAATGTACTTCTTTTTCTTGTTAATTACAGGCGTGTAATGAGTTCACAACGCATGTAATGAATCTTCTGCGTGAGCAGTCCCGAACTCGTCCC
>VYYI01000518.1:0-30019 GCA_021029175.1 Bilobella aurantiaca
GTATTGGATGAAACGAGAATCCGGGATTTTCCCCCATGTATTTTTGAACTACACGCGGGAGATAGACCTGACAATTTTTATTTGAAATTTATCCGAGTGCTTTGACGCCCCTGACTTTATCTTATCTTGTGCAAATTGATCTTTAAAGTTTAAAGCCAAGACTCCAAGTAGGCAACGACGTAATCTCTCACTAATTATTCTCAGGCACGTCTTAAGCTCAGTTAATTGATTTACATAAAGATGAGTTAAAAAAGATAATGGAGGCCAAGGATGATTCGACAATTGGCGTCTGAGGTGAAGATTAATTCTAATTGAGAAGCAAAGACTAAAGAAAATGGATCCCACTGGACATCGTGTGGGACATCGTCGCCTCTTGCTCCAAGAAGGTAAGATCTTTGTATTGTAACAGCCAATTGCTCCATTTTTGTCGTTGACATTAAGCTAGTCTACATGTAAACTGGAGCCAATATCTTGGCACTTGATGCTAAAAACGTTGCATGTTTTGGATTTAATGACGTGCTGCAAATTCTATTATTTCCCTGAACAATCATTCTATACCTGTTATTGTTCTCCGAACTCATTCATTTTAGTATTACCTGGATTTTATAGCATGCTTGCAGCCTATAATGTTTGTGTCCAATATAATATCAGTGGCCTTCAGTTAGTATATGTGTGTCCTTATTGCCTTTTTTGCAGAATGGAACGATTCTAGTGGAGACAGATCAATACCATCACCATCTGATGAATACGTATTTCATCAACCTCAAAATACAAATATATTCAATAAGGACTTTGCTGTAAAAACTCGAGATGTAGAAGTGACACTTGGTGGAGCACCTGGACGATCGCAAGAAGTGACCCTTGGCAAAAGAATGGAATGCCTGAGGGGTTCCAAGTTTGCTCAGCTCTTGGGCTTCGGTGGATCTTGTCATCCGGATGAAACATTTCCGGTGACAATGGCTACGCTGGATGGAAGAGATCTGTGGGCCCATGAACTTCCTGATATTGGGGAAGCATCAGCACCGGATGCATCTGACTCGCGATCCGGTTCCTTAGATTCTGATTTTTATCAGATGGGTCGGCGGGCTGTGGATGGGCAATGGGCGTTGAACTATCATGAAGCAGCAATTTTTCTAGAAGAAGGGGAAAACAATGACATGTTTACTACGCATCCGAAGCGGCGTGAAAGTCTTCCCGCATATATTTTGGCTCATTCAAAATGGTTCTACATTTTGGATTGGCTCGCTTCCATGATCCTCTTAATTCTTGCTGTCTTTGAAAGACCGGCCATTTTTGAAGTGCCAATTGGAGTGCATGCGTCACTAGAACTTGGTGCCTTAACAATTATTACCTTTGGTCTGGTACTCAAAATGCGCTGGTTAGGTTTAAGAACAACCCTAGGGCATCAGCGTACATTAATCAAAGCAATAACACTTTTTGTGATGGGCATGGAAGCAGTTCTAATTCTCGTCCGCCAGCAATCACATTTTCGTGTAACTAGAGCTCTTCGACCAATTTTTCTCGTAGATAACCGTTACCTACGCGGTGTTCGGCGGTTCTCGCGCCAGGTAGGTCTTTCTAATTAATCAGTTTCTCTATCGAAAATCTTTTGTCTGAATTTCTTTTTTAAATTCTATATTTTTTTTATCTAGGTGTTACAAAGTGTTCCTCCTATTATGGATATGCTGATATTGCTACTCTTTTTCATCCTCATGTTTTCGCTTTTGGGAAATTTCCTTTTCGGGCAAGACGGTGATCCCTTCTTTTCGACCGCCGAAGACTCATTCGTCAATTTATTTGTTTTGTTGACTACTGCCAATTATCCTGATGTACAAATGCCTGCCTATTATCGAAGTAAATGGGCAATTTTCTTCTTCGTCATTTACCTAGTCACTGTTCTCTACCTCTTTATGAATCTCGTAAGTATATTGTAATTTGGTGTCTGAAGCTCATATTTTTCTTTAAGATGCGTGTTTATTTTGATCTAGCTACTAGCAGTGGTCTACGAGGCATTTACAACGCTTGAAAAAGAAAAGTTTCGAAAGCTGGTAATCCACAAGCAGAAGGCATCAAATTATGCGTTCAACCTTCTTGTATCCAAAGGAAATCCCAACGGAGTTATATTCAGGCACTTTCATGGAATGATGACCTACATTGACACAGATAAATGTAAGTGTAAGAATGGCTTTGAGTGAAAAATTGTGTTTTTTTGAATTCTTCAAATTATCGATTGCAGCGCTTCGTGACATTTACTTATGCTTCCGTGCACTGAATGTTAGTGGTACAGGCATTTTGTCCAGGGAGGATTTTTCTAAATTCTACGAAGTCTACAACCTGCGTTGGACATGCCATTCAAGTCTCAAGCAGCAAACGTGGACTTTTTTCAGAGAATCCGGTCTTAAACTGCAGAGGTTTCTTGAGATGCCATATACAAATCATTTTTTTAGTAAGTTTTTTTTTTCACTGGAGAAAGTACCGTTGCTGAATTTGGATAAATTTGGGTATTTTCTGGTTACAGATTTCCTTATCGTACTCAATGGAATGTCTACTCTCATTCATTGTTATGGAGAAACAACACAAAATAATTGGGACGCTTACATATTTGCCAGTTGTACGTTAAAAGCATTTTTTTCATTAAGGAAATGAAACATCTGTAATTATTAGCATCCTCTTGCAGTGTTCCTCGTCGAAATAATACTTAAAATTGTTACGTGGGGACCTTTAAAGTTTTTCTCGTCTGGATGGAATGCCTTCGATTTTCTCGCAGTTACCGCTTTTGTTTTGTGCCTCCTCCTTGTACAGTTTTTCCGCAATTTGGACAAGTTGCTTAACTTGGTTCGACCTCTTCGACTACTACGCTTGTTCAAGCTAAAAAAGCGATATCGAAACATATTCGGAACAGTGTTCATTCTACTACCGCCAATGGTTTCAGTGGCTGTGGTTATTCTCCTACTCTACTATTTTTTCGCCATTATTGGAATGGAAATATTTGGTTCAGTGGAACTCCAAAATTGTTGTAAAGGGACGATTTTTGAAGACTTTTACAAAAACTCAACAAATCCAAGCTCATCGCAAGTTCTTCTGCGATATTACTTAAACTCATTTGGGGTAAGCCGGAAATGTTCTTACAACAAAATTTGATTCACAGTAAATGGTAAATTTCAATATTTTTAACGCGGACTTGGTGGAGAATATTTAGAATTGCGTTCTAATGGCCATACGCTTGAACGTTTGCAAGGCTGGGATATATTAAAATACTTTTCTTTCTATATTTTAGGACATATTTTCTAGTTTTGTGACTCTATTTGAATTAACTGTGGTAAACAATTGGTATGTCATCATGGAAGGATACAGAATTGCTTCGGATAGCCGACTCAGCAGACTCTACTTTATCATATTTTATCTCGTGACGATGTGCCTTCTTACCGTTGTAATTGCCTTTATTTTGGATACTTTCCTGTTCCGAATACGGTACAAAAGAGAAATGGACAAGAAAACTGAACAGAAAATGTTGAGAAGAGAAGTTGCATTGTCGGCAGATGAAATTGACTTTTGCTATTCTACACGATGTGGTCAAGCCATTAAAAAAGCTGAAATACTTCAGGATTACGGGCAAGAGTTGGCAAGCAAAGGATACTTGACATACGTGGGTTCTAGAAGACGAACCAAAGAAATATTGCTTAAAAGAATGTTTAGGGAAGAAATTGCCAATTGGATACGAGAAACGGACTCTACACCGAGTCCAACTCCAATGCCAACTTTTTCACGAGCATCTATTCAGTAAGATTATTTGGAAAAACTGAATAGTCAACCTTCATGGGTAAGTACAGTGCCGTGTAAGTTACCTTAAGCTTAGAAAGACATCATAAAAATTGTACGGATCAACTTGAATTGGCTCCAACATTTATTTGATTTCAAACGACAAACTAATTCAAGATGCTTATTAAAACTACGAATTGATCAATGATCAAACAATGATTTCTTCGGCAGCTTTGAAGACAAGACAATAAAGCTCTGCTATCCAAAATAATTGACTTTCAGTTGAGAAATGTACAAGGACGACGGCATTCTACTACTGAATTTTCTTTAGCACTGCGATTCTTGATAGGGCCACAAAATCGTTCTTGTAAAATCAGAACAGCTCCAATCAAAATGCCAGCAGCACTAATAAAGAAAGGAACACAGGCATCATCCAATGGTATGCTTCTAGCCTTTGGTAAGACCTTCTTGGACGGAGTCTTTAGCAATTCTTGCATGTCTTCATACTTTTCCAGCCTTCTGCGTAGCCCCGCTTCCCATTTGCGCAGTAACCTTTTATTTTTACATAAAATTAGGTCATTTCCATGAAAATCTTTACCGGTTTACCGATTGTTTATGCAATCATTACGCATAATTGAAAGGATCTGAAAGAACTGATCCACGAAGAACAATTCCTGCTAATTTGACCTTTTCTCCCTCAACCACAAAATCGTTGAAGTCCCCTGAGAGCTTTGTACTTCCAGTATACAAGTTCCGTTCGCTTAAAAGTACCAGCTTCCGATCTTTTTTAATCGCTGCTCTTGACTGGGCAGTTTCGTAAAAGTGTCGAAAACGATTGCTTTGTATTATTCTTCCAATTGTAGAATTTCTAGATTCACCCACCTAGCAAATGAAATTACAACCAACTGAAAACTCAGCAGTATTTCGATTCGAAGTATTGAAATTTAAAAATTACCAAGTATGAAGCGTAGAGATAGGAATCGTTATTTTTGAAACCAAAATTATATCCCCGTTCAAGCAAATGGTAGAGTGATTTAATTACCACTTCGTTATTGGATAAGTTCGCAATCAAACAAGCTGAAAATGCAGTACAGATCATCAGTGCCGAAACGTTTATAACAAATATAAATATTCTGGACGATAGGAACTTCTCTTGGTACAAGTGGCTCTTAGTACATAGGCCTGATTTTCATTAAAAAATACAAATGTTAAACATATTATTTGTATTGTAATAAAAATAAAAAATTGTCAACCTTGCATTGAAAGGACGCCTACTGATCCCACGATGCAGTTTCCAAAGTCAAAATTAAGAAATAATGGGAGACAGGCAGCAATTAGAATCATTTGCACGAGGAGTGTCGACCAAATGCTAATTTGAAATCCAGCAATTGTGATATCGTGGATTTTGGCATCAATTCGAGGTTGAAAGTAGGCTCGAAGACTGAAAATGAAAACGATTTGGTTTTATACGGACTCAAAATTTGTGTGCGAAAAAAAACTACATTTCCAGTTGACTTATAACGAGAAATCGAAATTCTTGAGTTCTATATGGCAAAAGAATTGACGGTGCAGCGGCTAAATCAACGGCGCCCGTTTCCACCATGTTCGAAATCGGCTCCCACGAATTTCCGTCATCGTTTCCAACCGTTGGCGGATACACAAGTTTCGGCCTGGAATGGATTGATGGAGATCAAAGTCAACATTTCTTTAAGAAATATTACAATTTTGAATGCTGAAAATTTTCAAAATCTTAAATGTTACCGAATATTCAACAAAAATTGAAACATTTGGATTCTCTGGTTTTGAACGTATCGGTATGCCTTTTCGGATGAAGTTTTGGTCAGAGTCTAAATGTTTGATTTGCATTATCGAGCTAGCATTAATCAATTATTAAGTATACTAAAATATTCCATTGTTTTTTTTTGCGAATACCGGATTCACAAAAGATATTTCCGCAGTGTTGAAGTCCTTTGGAGTTCTAAACGTTATGCGTCCGTCCACATTCTGTGCTTTACAGTTGGATTTGACGCACCACATTTTCAATATCTGTCCACCCGCGGTGCATTGAAAAATTTGTGACAATTCCGGGAAGCTTTCAGCGTTTTCGAAAATTGGATTTACGGAAATCCAAATGGATCCTCTATTTAGGGGATGTGCCTGTCCAACATTTAAATAGTTGGCGTTAGCTCGGCCGTTAAATTTAGTTTTAATCAGCTAAGTAATTTTATTAATGCAAATAAAAATCAATATTAGTTTTTCAACTGCCTTGATTTCGATATTGCCAGGTAGAAGAAAGACTTGTCGAAAACTATCGGTTGCTTCAGCTTGATTCCAGAAAAGTTGATTCGTGTCATTAGTTCTGCAAGATGAAAACGTAGCAAATGTACCGAATAGGCTTCGATGTGGAGCAAAGCTTGCTGTTGGAGTGTCAACGAAAATCAAGGAAATCCCCATCGGTGACTCCAACTTGCTAATTACTAAATCTAAACAAATTCTAGGTTCTAATAAGCCAGAAGGAACTGATGCGCTTGAAATTGCAAAAAATACTTGAAGCAATTGATAGTACCAAACAATAGAGAACTGTAAAAGTTGTAGCTTTGGGTATGACGCCATTTTGCTTCCAATCTCATTTCTGGCCTGTCTCTATACGTATTTATTCAAATGTCGTACTACGCTTTTGCGGACAACAATCCGATTTGCATTAAGATACACTGAAGCAAATGGGATTTCCAATTCAAAATGGTAAAGTGATGCTACAAAGTGCTCTATCTTCTTGATTTTCCTCTTCATAATAAACGAGATCAAAGTGCTTCCACTCAAACACTTAATTTGTCAAAGCCAAATAAAATGGGTTCTACGTAATGTGTAACAAATTTTTGTATTGCTCGTATACTGTAGTTCGCTTTTCATGCTTACTAAAATGGCTCTCATTGGACGGAAATTTGCAATACCGAATAAGAAAAGGAACTTAAAAACTTTGGAAAGTATAGAAATAGGGTTTTGTAAATTTGCATCATACAATCACACTGGAAATCCAACTCCAATACTAGCCAATTGTACTGGAATTTTTAAACAACGCCTATGCAAAGTCGCACCTGTAAAACAATGCTTAAAGATGAAAATAAGACTAATTAAAATTAAAAACTTTTAAAATTAACTAAATTCATTAACTAAAGGTTAATACTAAATTGGAAGTTAATATTGTAGAACTTGTCTTGGAGAACAATTAATTTCTGAAAATATAGTTAACCAGTAAAATAATTTCGAATGATGCATTAGTAAATTATAATGCTTGGAACAAAGCATCGATCTAATTCGTTCTCTAATGTTACCAATGTAATGTAAGTCATAGCCAACACTCTAGTCAAGTACTAGCAAAAACAGATCGATGACAATTCGTATTTGAAGCTTTAAATCAAGTGCAGAGAGCCTATGACCTTGGGATCTAATCACAACTGTGAAAAAAAATTGTTGACCATGTGAAAATATTTCAACGCTATTCAAATTGACATTTGGGTATCAACTGCCCAGAGCGTAACAACACTTCAGCCTTCCGTCCCGCAAATTACTAATTAGCAGGAGCATGGGAAAGTTAGGCATTACTCTTGGAATTGGGCTTTCCGTCCTAATTGCATGGATCATTACGGCAGGTCCCTTAGCAGACAAGGACCCACCTACCCTCCCAGACTTTTACTGGGGACCGAAGGTCAAGGAAGGGAAAAAGGAGGACACTTCCGTGAGGCCCTTCAAAATCAACATAGAGGAGAAAGTACTGGATGACCTCAAGGCTCGCCTCAAAGTAGAATTGGACGGAAATCGCTTGACTCCTCCCCTCGAGGGAATCGGATTCCAATATGGCTTCAATTCCAAGGCCCTTCCTCCAATCACTTCCCATTGGCTCACCAAGTACGACTGGCGGGCAACGGAAAAGCGCCTCAACCAATACCCACAGTTTCTTACCTCAATCGCTGGAATTGACATTCATTTTCAGCATGTCAAGAGCCAGTCGAAGAAATTTTACAAAAGGACGCGACCGCTTCTACTTCTACATGGTTGGCCCGGTTCATTTGTCGAGTTTCAGAAGGTCATCCCACTTCTGACTGATCCTGCTGGTGATACAAATTTTGAGGTAATTTTAATAAATATAAGCCATAAGTCTGGAGCGAATTTTACCAAATTCCTTGTCAAAATTGAATGTTTGACTTAATATCAAATTTGAGCTAACATAGCAAGCTAACAGCAAGCTATGTATCAGTTGAGCTGCAATATACTTTTCTTTAAACATCGATAGTTATCCATTTAATGGAACATTGTGGCGAGTCATTCATTTCACTACGAACCCACGTCAAAAGCAATGCTAAATGCTCCATGAATTTCATAGCTATCTATCCACTCATTGTGCAATCCAGTGCAACCGGTCACTTTTATAATATTAACAAACTTAACCGATTTAACTCAGTAATCTTCACCAGTAACTTTCTTTTGGATTGGGTCGTTTGCGTAAATTAAAGTTTAAAATTAAATTTTTAGTCCAACGAAGCTCACTTTTTTCCACACGTGCTGGAAAAATATTGTGTCACTGAAAAAGATACAAATTAATTTTCCCTAGCTATTTAATCAACCCTGAAAGTTCCACAAAGCTCAATAATTTACCTACCACCGATTATAGCTGTTGCATGACCTCACGAAGGACAACAATTTGTTTGTATTAATTAAATTCTTGTTTTGAAGTTGGTGATCCCATCGCTGCCAGGATTTGGATTCTCAGAAGGAGCTCACAAGCCAGGTCTTGGACCGGTTGAAATGGCCCAAATCTTCAAAAAATTAATGACTCGTCTTGGTTATGAAAAATACTATGTGCAAGGGGGTGACTGGGGTTCAGTTATTGCATCAAATATGGCGTCCTTGTACCCCCAACACATTTCAGCTATTCATCTCAACCTCTGCTTCAGTCAGCATTCACGAACAGTTCTGCGCTTGCTCCTTGGATCCCTCTACCCGCCATTCATAATGGACAAGGCGGATATTGACAAGGTCTATCCACTGTCTTCTCTATTTTCCCATTTAATGGAAGAAGGTGGATATTTCCATATTCAAGCAACAAAGCCCGACACTGTGGGAGTAGCGCTCTCAAATTCCCCTAGCGGTCTAGCAGCCTGGATTCTAGAAAAGTTTTCAACAGGAACGAACCTCGCGTTTCGAAACCTAGAAGATGGAGGTCTGTTGACCAGTTACAAGGTTGACGAGCTACTAGACAACGTTATGTTGTACTGGGTCACCAACTCTATGACAACGGCCATGCACATTTACTCTGAAGTCTTTACCGAGAGGACAAGAAACTATGGTCTTAACAATGTACCTGTCCAGGTACCAACAGGGTGCCTTTCCCTCAGACACGAAGGGCTGAGTTTCCAGAACGAGTACTTACTCCAGGATAAGTACCCCCAGCTTCTCAAATTCACGCGTGGTGAGAAAGGAGGACATTTTGCAGCTTTCGAAGTTCCAGAACTTTTTGCAGCAGACATTCGCAGTTTTGTTGATGCAGTCGAAAAAGCGTCAAGTTAATTGAAAATAATAACTACTGAAAAACAACAAAACACATTATTCGAGGGAAGAAATAGCCACATTTTTCAAAAGCATCACAATGCATAAATTAGAATTAGAGTTAGTAACTATCAGGAAATTTTTTTAAGATTCTACAAGTCGATTCCGTTTGGTTCCAGCACCTATATTTTATTTCAACGTAAAGCTAATTCAAGGCTTTAAAAGTAACTAACGTAATGCTTAAGAGTAATCATCAGCATTTGAATGAATAAATAGAAATACTCTGACAAAGGCACGGGATATTTTAGAGTCGTATCCTTTCCTATTCAATAGTATCACAAATCGGTTAAATGTTTTGATTCGCCCACCTGTACCTAATAATTGCTTTGGGAGCAATGCATTTTAACTATAGTTTATACATTAATTTTACTTAATCTCACATCAACTGCATCCCTACTAATTTTGCGTTATACAGTATGTCAACTTAAGTCCTCCGATGAGAGTGAAGGTCAAACAGTGTATCATCTTCTTCTTCCTCCTCCTCTTCGTCGTCGTCAAGTAAAACCATTTCAGATGATTCTACAAGGCCGTAACTGGCTTCTTCGTCTCTATCACGGCGCCGCTTCTTGACACTACAAAATAAAGAAAAAAAACCTGTTATCCTGTCCTAACATTAATAATAGGTTAGCATACCGATTCACACTGAGAGATTTTAACTTTAGTAATAAAATTTTATAACACTCGGCCATGAAGTTTATCAATTTATTTCTTACCATACAAATTTGATTGCCAAATAGCCTATCATAATAATGCCCAGGCCAGCTAGGACCAGAAACGTGCGCTGAACGGCTTGGCCATCTGGACCATTTGAATCTCCCGTCACGCCTGGCTTATTTCCATCGGTGCTACTACCTTCAGGCGGCCCTTCGATTGGAGATGGTGACATAGTGCTAGGAATAATTTCCACCACCGGTTCCGGTGGTTTGTCTCCTAAAGTATAATTTAAATTGCTAAAATTTGTTTCACCAAATATATAAGCCTTGAAACACACAAACAGGCACACTGCACCGAAGGGGAAGAATAAAAAATAGTAGCAGGACAATCAGGACATTAAACAAGAACTATTAAGATAATCAAGCTTTATATAGGCAATAAATCAATGGCAATAATAATAATATTTAGGAAAAGGAGTATAAGGACATACGTACCGCGAGGAAATATTAGAGCCGTACCACGGGAAATATTACTACCTAAAAGCATGTCTGAAGCGGATGGAACTGTTTCTGCCGCGGCCGTGGTCTTTGGACCCGTAAGAGCCGATCGTTTGGATTTCCCCAAAGGTGACACAAAGGTCCCCCAGTTCTCTGCAACTAGATAGCACTCAACAGAAATACAACTAAATGTCAACAGTAATACACTTATGAATTGAACAGGCGGCATTTTGCAACTCGACTAAGCTTGTTCCGAATGTCCGCCCTAGTTTCCATAGAGGTAGAAGTGGCAGGGCTGAGCGTAATTATCAACCGAGCTAAGTCACATTAAACCTGCATAATTAGGAGTTATTCTATTACTGATAACATTTAGTGGACGCCTATTTCCGATTACTAGTTGTTACCTGTCACTTTGAGAGTCCGGAAGCGTTTTACACATGATTGTGTTACACCGTGGGCCAATAAATATCTCCGACGGAGATATGTTAACGAAAAGTAGTTAATTTAGACATTGCTAATGTAATTGATCGTTAATTAGCAAGTGTCAATTTTTATAAAAAAATTTTTAGAACTTGACATAAACTGATGAGTAACTTCGGTGTTTGTCGACATAAACATATGCAAGTGAAAAAGTCATTCAAATTCATGTGCACTTTAATCATGAAATTCCCGCAAATTTTCATATGCGTAACAGCAGCAGCGTCAAGTAATGCTATTTCCAACAGTAGTGTTTAAATAACATAAAACAAGAATAATTAAATTATTGGATGTTATCTCTATAATTTAAAAGTGAAAAATGTACCTTTTCAATCATAACTGGCTACTTTTTAAATGGTTAAATTAGTAACAAACTTCCTAAAAAATTGCAATGTCCACGCATCTGAACTAAGTAGCTTGCATGTGTAAACCGTTACAAATTTTCATATTTATTAGCTGCATAGTTATTTTTAAAGGAGTTGGTTGGGGTGTGTCAATAATTAATTATTGTTAAGTAAAGCATATTTAGGCATCATCGTATACTACTAATCTTTGGAAAATTAAAATTGATTTAGAAATTTAGAATTGGCTGTCTCTGCTATTCCAAAAATCAAATCTATCTGCAAATGGACCTTTTGTTATCCTAGCATGTTTTTCATCAATGAATAAGTAGTCAATATCTTCAATTTTAGATTTGGAATCGATCCCTTTCCATTCCGTGCCTTTGAAAACCATCTTACTTCTGAAATTAGTATTACAGAAATATTTAGAGCTATAATTTGTAATACTCAAATTTCATTAAGGATTTCGAAATAACGTGAAATGCGTGGAATCTTACGTAGGATGATGCTGCGTCTGTGCAAAGGCCGTCCAAAGTTCTACCAAGGCTTTTGACAGTTCATAGTCCGCGTGCTGTTTTCCGATGGACAAAAATGGAGGAAATAGTTCGAAAAGAAGGAAAAGGTCATCTGTGTGACAGACTCCTGCAATCAAACAAAAATTGGTAAACCATCGCCAATTAAATTTAATTCAAACATTTAATCAAACCTACCGTAATTCTTCGGTGCAATTCCAAAGAACGTTTGCTTGATCCAACTGCTAACGAAATCAGTGACAATTTCTATGACCATGTTAGATTCGCCACGAGCTGCCAGTAGTAAATTTGTAATTGTAAATTGACCCGTATAATTATAAAAGTAAGCAAACGTTGGAGCGTGGGCCGAATGCAGTGAAACTGACTTTGCAAATCCGGTGAAGAAGTGACGATCAGAAAATAGTACTGTCAAATTTTTAAAAAATAGTTCAACTCCCAAATCTGCTACGGATTCGGCATCACCAAAGTAAAATTCTTTAATTTCGTTGGTCAAGGCTTTGTTCTCATTTTTGTAGTACAGTCCATTTTTGGCCAGTGCTTTCCATCCATTCAAGTCTCCTTGTATCAACGAGGAATTTCGAATTACCACTGTAAGTGTAAACAAATTTTATTTTTAAATTTACAAAAAAATTATGATTTTACGATCATACTAGTTGAAGCGATCAGGCCTTCTTCGCCGGTAACTCCGGTCATCCACGGTACTTTACTGAATTTGCCCTTTGTTAACAGTTCCAGCGGATGATCGGTCAAGAAAACGTTGGAATCGTTAATTGTTTCGATCGTTGGAGTGTAGACGCTGATAGGATCGCGCAAAATTGTCTAAAATATGGAAAGCTTTAAAAAAAAAACGCTAAAAAATGTAAGTTCGAGTTTCGTACTTGATTTGGAAACTTATAATTTGGTTTACCAACACTTCCGAGTGAGTTGCCAGTATATCCTTAACTGGAGCATTTTTCAAACAGGCAACCAATACATCCGTGGTTTCATTTGGACAATTTAAAAAACTTCCAAGACGAAACGCCTGTTCTTTAGGTTTGATTGTTAGTGCCCAAGGATTGAGGGCAACGCCACTTTGAGAAATTGCTTTTGAAAATAAGCCTGCAAAATTAGGTCAAGGTCAAGATGTTAGCAATTTAAATTGCTCTTTGAGTAGAATGATTGCATTTGACCTCTGCCTGACCTTTTGACATGGGTGACAACATATGGTAATGAACCGAGGCCGATCCAGCACTCTGTCCAAAAATTGTAACGTCTTTGGCACTACCACCAAATTGTTCAATGTTTTCATGCACCCACCGCAACCCTGCGTTCTGATCTTTGAGACCCATGTTTCCCCGTACCAAGCCATCTCCGGTATTCAAAAATCCTAAAATTAAAAAATACAATTCCACCATAAATTGTGGACACGCGCAATTGACCTTTGTCCTATGTACTCGCCAAGGGCGCCGATTCGATAATTCACCGTGACCAGCACAATGTCTTGGTCCATAAAGTAGCGAGGGCCGTAGACGCTGCTCTTCCCCTCCATGAACATCCCTCCGTAAAAATAAACCATCACGGAAAAACGTTTTGATGGATCGCTTAAGTTCTACAGAATCAGTCAAAATTTTAAGCAACTTTTCTCGAAATAAAAATCGATATTCAAACAACAATATTATTTTCAGCACCCTCGCAGGCGTGAAAACGTTGAGAAAGAGGCAATCTTCGTCATAGGATTCAATGAAGCCTAAAATTAGGCTCATGTGGGCACAATCCGCTCCAAAATGTCGAGCGCTTCTGATGCCATCCCATCCTTTGGAGGGTTGTGGCGGCTGAAAAGCAATATTTTTTATGTAGAGTTGCGCGCGGCGATAAAGCCTACTCAAGCGACGATGTTAACTTTTCCAAATTTTCATTACAACAGAACAATGGTTTTAAATGTTGTGCAATTTTTTAGTTAAATTTTCTAAAAATTTTCACAGCGTAGCACTATTGCTAGTCACCTCAAACCTAAGATTTCCCAACGGTGCTTCCGCGAAAGGGATTCCCAGGAAAGCGAAGTACTCACGACCATCTCTTGACAAGCCTGTGTACCCTTGGACGCTTCCAAGCGTCGTATTGACAATTGGACATGGAATCACAGGAATATAGGTAAACGCTTGATACAAGTATCCAACTGCCGCAACTCCTACTGTAAGTAGCACTAAACGAAAACTCTTGTTGTCGATTCCAAGCATTTTACTTGACAAGTACTCTTCAACAACAAAAACAACAGCACAGCAACGCAATGTCCTACACGGCCACTTCATGCATTTTGGAATTGCGCTTTAATTTTTTAGAGGTTCCCAACGCAAGCAGTAGTAAAATCAAAGCCCATTAGATTTCACCCAATTTAATCATTTTAAGAAAATAACGAGTTCACTTTCAATTCCTAATTAGCACTTAGCGTGCTATCGGCTGGGAAAGTTCCTTTTGACGTTTGATATCCCACTGCAGCAAACACAACTTTCAATGACAGTTGATGGACCACATTGAAACATTCCACTGGGATAAATCTCATCTTCCATCTCCACCTCCAAAACATGATGCTATGATCATATCACAAAACGAGTTTACCTTATAACGCAAAGGACCATCAACAGAAGGATAAGCAAAGTTCAAAACAAAATAAATTGCAAACACCTATATAGCCTCAGGCAGAGTACGAAAGCTGTCAAAAATTAAAGAAATGCTTCTGAAAAAAAAAACTCAAATGCTCGGAAATTTTTTTCAAATTTCCCATGTTGGTTCCCAATGTCATAAATGTGATAATAAGGAATTACAGCTTTTATTTTTATTTTGAAATGGCCATATAACATGCAATGGAATAAAAAGATTTACGAGCGCCGAGTCGCCGCGGCGGCTTCAGCGGCCTTGAGCGCATTGACCTTTCCGTAACCGTAGGAATGGTTGGGGTAGTTCGGAGGGTTGTCTACGCCGCACTGTCGTACATCTTCGTTTAAGTGCCTGTCATTATGTTCCTTCAAAATGTCAAAAACTTGGTCAAATTCCAGGTCGGGATTGGCTGAGAGCAGTACTGCGACGACGCCGCTGGCGTGTGGGGCCGCCATTGAGGTTCCGGATCTAAAACCCAGAACATGTAATTTTCAGAAACCATTGGCGTATTTTTTTTAATTATTATTTTTTTTTCAAAATAATGAATCAGTTTTTAAACCACAGGACTTACAAGCTTTGGTAGGCATCGTCAGCGTCATTTGAGGCAGAGGTAATAGCGCTTCCTGGAGCGCAAACGTCAGGCTTAATGTCGCCGTTGACCGTTGGTCCTCTGCTGCTAAAGAGGGACACAATTCTTTCGTCGTTGGTACTTCCAACGGCAATTAAACCAATATTCTGATCTCCAGGACTGTTAGCCGTTTCGCAAAATGGACCGCTAAAAAATTAAAAAAAAAATTAGAACTTTTTTCTTTTACCAAAATCCTGGTTCCTCAATGAACCTATTTCCAATGGCAAATACAGGAATGATACCTGAAATAAAAAATCTATTTTTGTGATCACGGAATTACGTTGTTCAATTTTGCTTCTGTGGATAGTCTTACCAGCGACATTCCAAGCGTTAATGATCGGATTGTAGAACGGGTCGTTCTGGCCTCCTCCCCAGGAATTACTTACGACTTGGGGAGCCAGGTCGGGTCTTGGATCAGATCCATCGGGATTCGTTGGGCATGTCACAAATTCTCCGCAAGTTGTCAATGCCGCTTCAGTGCAACTTCATGTCAAAACGTTTTTATTTAAAAATGCATTCAATAAATTCGTAGCTTTGCTTCAATGCGAAAGAGCGGTCGGAAAGGGGAAAGTACCTGATAGCAGCACACCCTCGGCAGGCAATCCACTGTGCTCCAGGAGCCACACCCCTAGAATTGGCAAATTTTAGATTTAAGTTACCGGCTATAAGTGCTTGATTGGCTTACACTCCAAAACCACCGGCAATGTTTGCTGTTACGTGTGTTCCGTGGCCATTCCTGTCAGTTGGTTCGGAGGTATTGGTAGCAGGGTATGGATCCCTCCAGCCGTGATCCTGTCTGAAGTTGTTGACCAATGCTTCATGCGTGTACCTGACTCCAGTGTCAATGGTGGCAATGACAACTCCAGATCCATCGTATCCAGCTGCCCACGCTTCTGGAGCTTGAATGTCAACAATTCCCCATTCATTGTCCTTTGGCCTCGAGGGTACTGCGCGCGATTGTACTGGATTTACAATTTCCAAGATCTTTTCTTCCCTGATCTCGGACACTTCTCGAATGGCGCTCAGAGCCTGGACAATTTCCCTTCCAGCATTCTCAACGAAAATCCTATTATTGATCCAGAACGAAGTGTACTGAACGCCATTTTGAAGCAATACGGAGATGGCGTTCTTCTGAGATTGTTGGGCATGGGTCAGAAGCGAACTGCGCATATGCGAGATCTTTTGGCTTCGTGAAGCGAATGATTGACTCTTGACTTGACCCAGGATAGAATCCGTCCCATCGAAGGACACGATGACATTCGCAGTACCCTTGGTGGTCAGCAACGAAGCCAAGGACGGGGTAACTTTGGTTACTCCTCCCGACGACAGGGTAACTATCCCTACGACGATAATTGCCACGGCGAATTTCATCGTAGTGGAGAATTAATTCGTTTTTCCAAAATTAAATTTTGAATTTAACTAATCCATCAATTTTATATTGTTCTCATTATCTTCAGCATCTCGTGCCATTTTAAAGTGGAGTGATATTTTAGTTGCAATCTTATCATTAACATTAAGTGGCAGATGCTGCCAATGCGCAAAGAAGCCATTTAAAGCACTTGAAAATATTATTTAGTTCATTTCAATTAGTTTCTGGGAAACCCAAATGATAACAGTATGCAGTACCTTGACAGAAGTCGATCTCTACACCTAAATCAAAGTTCAATTTGAAGTTAAATCAAGAACATGTTAAATAATATTGGTTTGGTTCTCATAACTTAAGCAAATTATTTGATTAACCTTGCTACACTCAATTTGATGAATAGAATGTTAGTGCTAGCATTAAAAACGCTATAAAACGCTTTTTAGTCTATCATTGCTTATCTTACACAGATTTGAAGGGATGAATTTGGGGCCTTGGAGGTCACAGTGTCAAAATGGTTTGACAACTGCAAAGGATCAAATCGACATTTTGTGTCTTGTGTGTGTGCAGAGTTTTATATCAAACGATTTTGTAATATTCAGCGTTTTACTGTAATGTATCAAGTAATTTAAAAAAATCGTTTGACTTATCTTTAGTATTTTATAACCAATTTACCTCCCCTTCATAACCAGTAAATTATTGTCATGTTTATAGAAATGCTAACGCTTCCAAATCGCTTCAGATTTTCCACATTTAGTGACACAAGAAAACTTATTGTGATCATCATTGTTTGCGTTTTGACCCATTCACCCCAGTGACAATCTTCATATCAGTAATTGATTAGCTCCAATTAATTGGGTTTAATCGTGCTAATTTTGTTTCGTGTGAAGTGGCGGCCTCTTGCTCCTTCGAATCCAACTTCTCCTGACTTGTTTCTCAATTTGATTTCATCATCATCCGGTTTCCTGGAAACGTTGACAGCAGCGGTTATACCGGTAATTGATTAACGGTGGGATCCAGGTGTAAATGCAATTAACCTTAATTGCATCATTCCTTCGTCACAGAGCACTTAGTCACTGTTCAGCAAACGTCAACAATTACTGCAAGCTCAGTAGTACACTTCAGTTTCCGTCTATCTTACATTGCGATTCCAGTAACAGAAGGTACGCCAGCGGTGAAACAGTGACCCAGGCACAAAGTACGGTAAGCACATTTTCATGGACACCGTTCATATCATGGATTCCATTATCATAATTTAGTTTGGACGGTTTGTGTATATTTAAGTTATATTACCTCCAGGATCGATCCTCAGGGGAGAACACTGTTGTAATTGAGAATCATCTTCAACGCCATCATCGCAAAAAGGAAAAGAACATTGTCATGCCTGAAGTTAAGAAGGAACTTAGCCCCTTGCCTGGGTACATCGAAGTGAGTTTTGAACTGATAACAAATTAGGGTCGCAATTCGCAAAACCCGTTGTCAATATCTCAAACATCGAAACATCTCGTTTCCATTTACAATTGTCATCCTGTTTTGTTTCCTTTCCTTAAACTATTAGTTTCTACAGTTCTCTTAAGCCGTATCCTTCATCAAAGCATAGCTATGCAGCTTTGTGGGTATTATGCGTTTTTGAAAACATGTTCTCTGGTTAACAGCATCGACTCAAGTTATGGGACAAGTTCAAGGCGGAACATGTCAAGGAACTTGCAAACAAAGTTCCGGAGCCTATAACGGTCACTCTGCCAGATGGAAAGGAAGTTGCTGGAGAGTCATGGCGGACAACACCGTTTGATGTTGCAAATGGAATAAGGTACGACGGCATTTAAAAAATTTTTTTTACTTCGATTAGAATTTTGGGACCTAATTTGAGAACTATACAATTAATAATTATCTTTGCCCTACATTAGTTCAGGATTGGCAGAGGCAACTGTAATTTCGAAAGTAAACGGAGAACTGTGGGATCTGGAACGTCCGCTTGAAGGTTCATGCACTCTGCAGCTTCTCAAGTTTGACGACGAAGAAGCCCAAGCTGTATTCTGGCACTCCTCGGCTCATATTCTTGGTGAAGCACTAGAACGTGTTTATGGAGGCTGTTTATGTTATGGCCCACCAATTCAAGATGGATTCTATTACGATATGTTTCTCGAAAATGAGCAGGTCTCTCAACAAGGTAAAAACTTCCATTTTATCTGCAGATAAAAAGTTATAAAGTACAGCCATGTACTGCCATGTGGATTATTAATAAGTTGTCTGACTTAGCTTCTATCCTCTCCGCAGATTTTCCTGCGCTGGATTCGCTTGTGAAGAACATCGTAAAAGAAAAGCAGCCGTTTGAAAGATTAGATTTGACCAAAGAACAACTCCTTGAAATGTTCAATTACAATCCCTTCAAAGTGAGGATTGTCAAGGAAAAGGTTGATACTCCAACTACAACAGTGTATCGATGTGGTCCACTTATTGATTTGTGTCGTGGTCCTCACATTCGCCATACTGGGAAGGTTAAAGCCATGGCTGTTACAAAGGTATAATGGTTAATGGTTTATGTGTTAACATACAGTTCCACCCGATAAGTTTGACAATTTCTATTTATTCCATATGTTTTCAGAACTCATCCAGCTATTGGGAAGGCAAGGCTGATGCTGAGTCTCTGCAGCGTATCTATGGCATTTCTTTTCCTGACCCAAAACAATTGAAAGAATGGCAAAAACTTCAGGAAGAAGCGGCTAAGCGTGACCATCGAAAATTGGGCCGAGAGCAGGAACTTTTCTTTTTTCACGAACTCTCTCCTGGCTCTTGTTTCTTTCTTCCTAAGGGGGCACATATTTATAATAAGCTCACCTCCTTTATCCGGGATGAATATAGGAAGCGTGGATTTAGTGAAGTTATCAGCCCGAATATCTACAACGTAAAACTTTGGCAAACTTCCGGTCATTGGCAGCACTACGCCGACAACATGTTTGCCATTGATATAGAAAAGGAACAATTTGCCCTGAAACCAATGAATTGTCCTGGGCATTGTCTGATGTTCTCACATCGTCCAAGAAGTTGGAGGGAACTGCCTCTGCGCATGGCTGACTTTGGAGTACTCCATCGAAATGAATTATCAGGTGCCCTAAGTGGACTTACTCGTGTCCGAAGATTCCAACAAGATGATGCTCATATCTTCTGCACTCCGGATCAAATTGGACAAGAAATTGACAGTGCTTTGGACTTTTTGAGACATGTCTATGGCGTCTTTGGATTCACATTTGATCTTGTATTGTCCACACGCCCAGAGAAATATTTGGGAGAAATTGAAATGTGGAATGAAGCTGAAAGTGTGAGTCAAAGTATAAAATAAGCAATCGGATTGATACTAATGTACTTATTTTTTGTAAAGCAATTGGCTACCAGTTTGAACAAGTTTGGTGAAGCTTGGAAGATGAATCCTGGTGATGGAGCTTTCTATGGTCCTAAAATTGATATTACCATCAAGGATGCTTTGAAGAGAGCCCACCAATGCGCAACTATTCAATTGGATTTTCAACTCCCCTTACGATTTGACCTCAATTTCGTTGATGACTCTAGCGAAAGGAAGCGGCCTGTAATTATTCATCGAGCAATCCTCGGTTCGGTAGAGCGAATGATTGCCATCCTCACTGAATCCTGTGCTGGAAAATGGCCCTTCTGGCTCTCTCCCAGGCAAATATGTGTTATCCCAGTCAATCCTTCTGTCAATGAATATGCAAATAAGATCAAGGATGAGCTGTATGCTCATGGATATCAAGCTGAAGGGGACGTGGAAGGCGGAGATACCTTCAACAAGAAAATTCGAAATGCCCAGTTGGCTCAGTTCAATTTCATTCTGGGTAAAGTTTACTTGACAAAGACAAATTTGTAAATCCATATGTTAATGCTTTACTTTCTCATCTACAGTTTTGGGTGAACGTGAAAAGGAGGCAGGAACTGTCAACATTAGGACACGAGACAACAAGATCATGGGTGAACGAACTATGGAACAACTCCTGAACCGGTTGAAGCAACTCACTGAAACTAAAGCGCTGAGCAGCGAAGATCCATTTGAATAGCGTGATAATGAAATAACATGCTAATAATTATTTATAAGGAGAGGGTAACTTTTCTTGCTAATACCGGTTAATCTCATGTATTAAAGCCTACTTCAGTCAGCGACAAAGTTAATCGCTGCGTTGCTGGTTAAACAATTTTTCATTTATTGCGAAAGCATGGGAGTGGGAGGATCTCGTATGGATAAGATTGAATTTTTGTGCGTCGTCGCCAAACAGCTGATTATTCTGACAGTGCAGAGTGCATCACTCATTCAGTAGGAGAGCGAACTTCGAGCAAATTCGCAAATCACTTGCCTCATTTCATTATTCATTAATCACTTCACTTCTGTTCAACTTTAATTGGCAAAGTGTAATTACTTCGACAGCGTGCGGAGCTCAAAAGTATTTGAGTTAATTTACCTTTTGTAGGAACGTAAGCGATACACTGTTTAGTAAACGTTATTTAACATTTAGGTAGGATTAAAGAGCTGTTTAGGATTTGACATTTATCGTTTTCGTCCTTGTTTTTCAATTCTAGATACGATTCAGGCTTTTAGGCACTGGGAAGTATCCTAAGGATTTTCGAAATTAGTATTAATTTTAATTTAGAAGTGTATCCACATCCACACGAACTGGTTTCGCAACATGGTAAGATAAGTACCTACTAGGCTTTCGTTGGAACGGATTTCGTTTCGAAATTGGTGATTGGTAGAGAAATAATTGAATACTTTTTTTAGTCTTGCCACACCGTTGTAAGCGAATTTCTATCGGGTCTCCCGTCCAGTAATCCGGATAACTTCCAGAAGTGGGGCAGCGACACTCAGAAGCAAAACATCACCCGAAGACCCTTGGCATATGTTCCAACCAAGGACTTTCCTGCCCAACAAGGTGGTTCATTAATAATATTCCAAATGGTTACGGTACGCTGTAGAGAAAACCGTTAATTAATATAATTTTTGCATTTACAGTAATTGTTACCGAAAAGACTAATATACTCTTGCGTTACCTGCATCAACAATTCAAGAAGAATAAGCCTATTCCTAAGAGGGAAAATGTCGCTACTCCGTCGGACGAGGACGCTCAGCGCAAGCGTCAACGATTTGAGTAACTCCATTTTCATTTATGTACGGGCGTCATTTTTCTTTTCGGAACCAAGTTGCTGTCAAACAAACGCAACTTGATCCTAAGGCTGTTTATTAAAAGCTACCTATATCTTAATTTAATCATCACTCCTAATATCGTTTAGTTAACCTATCGTTTCCTTTTTATTTGATCACATCAGGTAAATAATGGTAATGATAATGAGTTACAGCAGGCCAATCTGGTGTTCAATAGAATGTAAGCCGCCGAGTAAATTTATGCAATAATTTTCGTTACATTTGACGATTTCTTAGCAAGCTTACTCTGCTAGTAGCGTAAATTGTAATTCAGAAACCATTCTCATTTTCAATAAAAAATTTGGGGTCGATTACGAATTCCAATTGTTGGATTAGATGAAGGAATATTTATTATTCCATCGAGAAGTCAACGACTCTAGGTATAACTACGGTATGACTGAAACGTTTATTTTTCACGAACTTGCTTTGAATTTGGGCTCGATGCGGGCAGGTATTTTGGTTGACTTTCTAGAAACAAATGTATTCTATCAATGAGCCGAGTGGAGCGTTGAATCAGTTAGTGATCATCCTCATAGCCATCTGGCAAAGCGTTGACATGAGGGTTATGGAAGAGCGAATGGTTACCATCTCCTATAAAACGAATTGTGTTCGGTAAATCCAAACCTACTCGATATAACATCGTAAAGCTTGCACAATACTAACTAACCCCAAGGAAATCGTTTCGTGCGAATACGCAAATGTTCGTAGGGAATAAATTCCGGCCGTGGAGGCGGGTGCTCCCATTCTTCCTTCAAGTGGATGAAAACATTGACCGTCATAATTGCAACCGCTGGAATCGCCACGAAAAAGGTCATGTTTCTCCACAGTTTCATTCCACCTATTCATTGAGAAAGGAAACATTATCAACGTCTATACACCCAGCAAACAACCTTGTTATATTAAATTATAATCGAGTTCAATATCATTTCATATCGTTGAAATCCTAACCTTCTGGATGTTGCTTGGCAGGGTGTCGCGTACCCGCTGCAAATGCCTTAGATGTCGAAGAGAACCCTCGCTTCAGCGCTAGAAGCGACATAGCCATGTTGTTAACCAATTGATGATCCAAACGTACAGATGAAATTAACAGTTAATTGATTAATTGACCATTCAATTCCAATTTTTCAAATGATTTTTTAACTGTATTTTCAAAAGCTCAACTTTATTTTGGTCTGAACTAAAAAAAAATCAAATATTGCGCGTAAACGCTTTTAGCTCTTCGGCGCTAGAGGGTAGTGTAAAATCCGAATTTTGCTCTTTACGACGCAAAGATAATGTTGTTTTAATTAAACTAGTATTTTAATTAAACTATTAGAGTAATTGCTAAATTAATAACTTAAAACTGGTTAAAACTAAACAATTAATAACTGGTTGTATTTTTTTTAAATTTAGGTAATTAGGCATAAAGTTTTAGAAGAAAATTATGTAAGACGTAATGCGTTTGCGTTTCCGCCACGCCACAAGTCAACAATATTTATTGTTCGTAATTAATTATAATATAATTTTGGAACATTTAAACCAATAACTCTTGACGCTGTGCTAAATTGACTTTTGTTTCAAGGCTCCTGTCCTAATTAAAGCACTGTTGCTTTTAATATGAGTTTTATTGTGTTTTAGTATTCTAAGGGTTCGCTTCCAAGAAGTTTCTGGTTGGCAGTGTAGGTCAAAGTTCTATGAAATAACCAGTAGCCGATGTTCGATGCCACGAACCCACCGATTACCAGCAGTTTGAAAAAGTAGAAAATACTAAAAAATAGAACAAAAATTGTTACTTGTTTGCTTGTTTATGAAAACTTATTTCAAATAAAGGGAACGTACACTGATCCGGCAGTAGAAGTTCTTTTTGGCTTGGGCGGAGACCTTCTGCGATCATTGGTTCCACGGTGGTAGTCATCCAGCTCCGTCAAAGGCTTGCAAATAACACAAACCGAATCACCCCTTTGCATCTTAAAAAATACGCCTTTTTATGTATAAACTTAACTAAAAATTTGTTAAGCAAAAACTGTAGATACACCAATCAACATGACTTGGCGGTTGTAGAATTCTTACCTGTCGAAGGTGTCTGTACGCTGCTGCCAAGCTCACTACAATTCAACCATTTAATTAAAAAAAAAATTAATCACACACAATACTCAAATTGAATAATTAAATAATTGAAAAAATTTAGAACTTACCGAATAGCGCTAGCAGGAGATGAGCTAGACAAATGAAGAAGTAGATGAAAATTGAATTGAAGTAGGAAATCATCGGTAGTTTGTTTATCCACGCTTCCTGGCTTTGCAGTATAAGAAAGGAAATCTAACGGAATAATTTTTTCATCAATTTTCCAATTGATTTTTTTTAAATAAATTGCGATATTTTACCGTAATGACGTGAACAAGGGGTTCTAGAAATGGATTTGCAAAGAGCAGCGTTAGAAGCGATATGATGACGAAGGTGGCCATTGGAACATAGCATCTGAGCAAGTAGAAGCCAGAAGCTCTCGCCAATTCCAAACCCATTGTTAATCGACTATAATTTTCTAAAATTTGCAACATAATGTTACTAATTGCTAATTAATTAATTAAGAATTTTCAAACCTGATTTGAGATTTATTGCCACTGCCTCAATTTTGTGGCCTGTCACTTTGAATCCAGGCAGCGATACCTCGTCGGATACACTAAGGGACTCGTTCCCATTGGCCCAATGGTAAATCGTGTCATCCATTGTAGTTCCAAAACTTCCAATTTCAAGCGCACACCTTTTGAGTTAACATTTGTAAAACAATTATTTTTGGTTGTTATTATTACTTAAGGTTGTTAAGTGCGTATTAGTTTACAATTGATTATCAAAGGGGAAGTGTCTGATATCCATTTTACAGGAGGCTTTGACTGTGTACCTGCGTTTTGAAATTTGAAATTAAGAATTTGAACATTTTAAGAAATAATTTTTACCTGTTTTTTGAAATAATACCTAGTAGACAGTAAAACTGTTCCGTTGGAATGAATTCGAACGAATTCATTTCCTACAGTAACTACATGAAAGTGCGAAGTCTTTTCATTGACGAAAAACGTATCTGGACGCCATATCTTCTTACTGCGTTCGTTATCGAGCTAGAGAACCAATTGAAAGCACATTCAAAGTACCATTTTTTTCTCAAAAATTTTCGATTGCATAGTGAAGGCATACTAGAATTGAATTTTTGACATTATGTGCTCGGCCTCTTGACTGGGAAACTGATCTGAAGGCAAGACGCGGGTCATCCCATGTTTGGCGAAAATAGAAGTTAAACGTGAAGTCCTTAATAGCAAACCACTTTTAAAAAAATCATCATCAAAGTGGATTTAAGGGATTTAAATAATACCATATTAAATTCGTCGACAGATTCTACTGAAAGGATGTAAGCGGTAACTCCCACATGGGTTGGCTTTTCTAAACAAAAAAAAACGTTTGAAAACCAGCTTGACAACTTTTCCCTGCATCTTATAACATCCTTATTATTCCTGTTGCCTAACCTCCATAGTAAGGCCTAAACCCTTTGTCATACTGTTGAAATACTTCTTCCAAGATTTGCTTCATAGTTGACGCACTTTCACTAAAAATTAGTTAATTTTAAGAACTTGCAATTGACCAGAAAATTGACAAATGTACTACTGACAAGTGCTGGTGAGCCCTTACCTTACGCCTTCAACGACGCTGTTTCTTCCTAAGAATGCAAAAAATACTAGAATGGAACTAAAAACGATCCGTCTCGGCGGTTCGTTCCCCATTTTTCAATCCAGAAGAGTCTCAGCGATTTGTCTCCAGACCTCCTTCGTTCGCCACCGCCACTAAACTCTTAGTACTTCGACGCTGAGGACGGTCATTAGCCAGTAATATGCAAAGTGTAAATTAGAAAATAGGAAGTGCGAATTTGTCTAGAAACAAGGGAATGAATGGTATCCTATTTAGACATTTGGAACTACTCGCAGCGCAGCGTTCAAGTCTAGCAGCGCTCAATTGTTTCGGGAATTCAAAAGATGAAGTTCCAAGGTCATATTAATTGTCTCTGGACCAATTTACCAGGACAATTTCCTTGGACACATAAATCACTTTGACGCACATCATCCCCTCGTGTATTTCAATTGACTTCATAATCAAGCCGCTTTACAAGTGATTTTCCGATGATAAATGATGCAAGGAGGCGTCATAATTCTACTATTTCAAAACAAAATTCGACATGTTTTTTTAACATTTTTGGATTGAACAATTTGGGAACAGTATTGACTTTTGGTTGAAACGGAAAGGGATATGGTTTATTGAGACATCACGTGACCTTGTTTGGGATAGTCGCTAGCGTCACTTTCCTGCCAAAGTGACGATGAATCAGTGACATTGGTTACTATCAGGCCTATTTACACAGACTCTGATAAGCACCTTTGCTTGTAAAACTAAAAATCTGTCACGCGTGGGACCAAATGATCTCATATCTAAGTGCTAAGCTGCGAAATATACTGACTGTGCAAAATTGTGCAAGTTACCGTGCATAGAATACGGAGGCATTTCAAATTGGAACTTCGGTATGGAGCAACCGTCCAATTCAACGTCAAGTGTTGTGATTACAACGTTTAGCAGAATTTTCCCGGTAACGTTTTGGATCGGTATTGCCCTCTCGGTGGGTTCGAGCATTTTCATTGGAGCCAGTTTTATAATAAAGAAGGTGGCTCTGCTGCGACTGAGTAAGCGCGGTACAAGAGCCAATGAAGGTGGCCATGGATACCTCATGGACGGCCTATGGTGGGCTGGCCTTATATCCAGTAAGTGTGGTTTACCCAAACTTGTTCACTAACAAATTTTAAAAACGGTGTTCAAATATTTAAAACAAAATGACTATACAGTGGGAGTCGGAGAAGCAGCTAACTTTGTAGCGTATACCTTTGCCCCAGCGTCAGTGGTGTCCACTTTAGGCGTTCTCAGCGTCCTTGTCGCCACAATCATGTCATCCCAGTTCCTGAACGAGAGACTCAATTTTCTTGGAAAGGTGTGCATTTTTCAGACATTAATTTCAAAATTTTTAGAAAAAGTTTTGATTTCGATCTAGAATTTGGTTCCAATTTCCACTTAAATTTTGTGATTCAAGATCGGCTGCTTCCTGTGTGCAGTTGGATCCACCGTGATTGTCATTCATGCACCGGCGCAACAGGAAGTGGAAGACATTACAGATTTGCTTAACAGAATAGTCGATCCTGTCTTTCTTACGTACTTTGGCCTCGTTATTCTTGCTAGTCTGATCCTTTTGTTCTATTTTCGACCTAAATGCAGTAGTGAGTTAGCATAATTGCTAATTATTATTAAGTAATCAATAATATTATGATATAATTGATAAGTTAGTTAAAGAAATGTTGTTTATGAATGATTTTAGCGTCATCCACCAAGACGTTGGTCATTTGGTTGGGAGTCTGTTCTATGATTGGCTCGCTTAGCGTTATGTTCTGCAAGGGATTTGGAATGGCAATCAAAAATTCACTGTCAGGCCGAAACGATTTCAAGAATTATCTAACATGGGTATGCCTCCTCGGCCTTATACTCTGTGTCACAGTTCAAATGAATTTTCTAAACAAGGTATGTATAATCTAATAGTAAACTAATATAATTTGATTTATATTTTGAGGTCTTTTTTCAACAAGAAATTCAATTTCAGTTTTAATTTTAAGATTTAAAATTTAGGCTTTGGACACATTTTCTACTGCGATTGTGACACCGATTTACTACGTCTTCTTCACAACTTGCGTCATTTGTGCCTCTGCGATTCTCTTCCGAGAATTCTCTGCATTAGCCCTCGATGATTGGATTGGACTCTTCTGTGGATTTGCGATAGTCTTATCCGCCATTTTCCTGTTACATTTTTGCAAAAACTATGACATAACGCTTGCAAATTTGGCCCAACAAGTTGTGCTCACAAGGGAAGATGAAGCGAGTTTATGCGGAAGTAGTTACTTGGCGTTACCCTTACGGGAGTCACCGATTCACGAATCGGATTCTGAAATTAAGGTCACCCAAGTTGAAAATGGCAGCGATTCGCGGAAAAGCAGCTCCAGTTCAGCGTCCTACGGAGCCATGACAAACAGCTTAAGCTTAGCATAGTCAACCCAAGTCGTTTTTACATAGAAGACTGAAATTCAAGTTTTATTTATTTTTCTAAACGTTCAATTAACAATTCTGAGAACTTCTTTGCCCTTACTTTTACGTACTTGAGTAAGTCGTCACAGAAAATTTTCTGTTATGAATAAATTAGCATGTTCCACTTAACAAAACACCATCTAAAGTTGCTAACCCTGAAAACAATTTACAATAGATGCTCTCAAGATTTTCTTGTTTGTACAGTTGCGGCCAGGTACCTGAATTTTTATGAGATCTACTAAAGATGCTTTATTACCAAGGTTAGGATTGAAGATGCAAGAGTTAGTTGCATTCGAATTGTCAAGAAGATTATATCTCTAAAATGCTTAGGGCCACTTTAATTACCATGCTCATGGGTGGCCTGTCCCTAATTGGTGGACAAAGACCACAAGTTCCTGTTGCTCCACCGCTACCACCGTCAAATTTTCAAAATGTCCGACAAATACCTCTTCCAGTTCTAGATCAGTCCAAAAATTTAACTTTTGTCGTCTCCGCAAAGTAAGTCAACTAAATCTTGAGTAACCATTCACCATAGTTTCCATTTTTCTTACAAGGGATGCTAGAATGTGAATTTTTTTCACTTAACATTGTTTTTGTGCATAAATATTTAGAAATTTTTGAAAACTTGTTTATATTTTGCAGGAATTTACCAAACAAAGATTTTTTGGACAACGTTGATCCCTTTGTAAAGGTTTACTATACGAACAAAACAGTAGTTGAGCCTCAGAAATTCGGCAGTTCGGAAGTTGTCATCGATTCACCTGACCCAGAATTCACAACTGTATTTTCGTTCATCTGGAAGCGCGATTCTCAACAAAAATGGTTGTTTCGCGTAAGGGATCAAGAAGACCTTCGACCGGATACTGACCTTGGAGAGGTCACAGTAAGTGTGGACGATTACGTTTCAAGTGGAGAATATTTAAACGTTTCACTGTCCAACGGTGGATTTTTGCTCATTCAGAAGACCACACCTATTAAATTCAAGCTCTTCGTTAGGTACCCACTACAGTAACAACTTAATTTTAAACTCTAATTTTTCATAATAAAAACATGACATTGTTATTTTCAGAGACGTACCAAGAAGTGACCCTTTCAATGGCAAATCAGATCCGTTCGTCAAATGTTACTGGAGTCGAGGTGTGAAGGGGACTCAAATCAAGTTCGGTACTACTGAGGTGGTGGACAACGTTGAAAATGTCGACTTTAACCGAACAATTGAATTTGCAAATTACATTCGTGGAGCAGATCAGGTAAAGCGTTATGGCTTGGGCTCAAGTATTGACCATGCATATTGTCGTACATCTTAATCAAGGACAAATTATTTTGTATAAATTCTAAAGTACTGGACATTTAAAATCCGGGATTCTGATGGTCTCAATGATGACGACCTTGGCGAAGTGTTGGTTGCTGTAGACCAATTTGCCGAGAAGAAGGGAACTGAAATTCATCGATTTGGCGTCGACCAAAGCAAAGGGACTTTAGGAGTAGTTCCTGCATAGATGATTTCATAATTTAAATATTTAAAGATTCGTTTAAAACCTTTCCAAAATTGTTTATGGAGAATTATTATTCAATAAATATAACGCCAAATTCTAGAGGCTCGTCTTACTATTTGTGTTTTATTAAATAAATACAAGTGACCAGTAAAAAGTAAATTAACTTCCTATTGTTTGTCGAGGTGTAAAAATGTCGTAAATTATTTTGTTCTAAACATTGTTTCGATTTGCAATCCATTGTCTTAAATTAGGAAGAGGAAAACTTCGCTAGCAGCATTTAACTTTGAACAGAAGTTTCCAAAGCGTTCAATACATTTTCCTATAATTAAAAATGGAGTTCAAAAGCGTCATTTCCCTGTTCATATTCGGCTTAATCAGCGCCTCTCACTGTAGCCACAAGCATAAGGAAAATGAACCGGACTTAATTAAGTGGGCGAAATTCGATTCAGGCATTGAAGAAATTAATTTCTCGTTCATGGTAGCTGGCAGGTAAATTTCATGAAAATATATCACTAAAACGTTCATGAAGGTAACAAACATTAATCAGTTATTTGTTCATGCAGGAATTTGGAACTTGGTTCGATTGCCGATGCAAATGCTCAGTTAAACGTTTTCTACAAAACGTTTCAATCTGACCTTAACAATCAGTCATCCGAAGTTGTGACCCACAATTCCAATCCAAACTGGATGAC
>VYYI01000519.1:0-30011 GCA_021029175.1 Bilobella aurantiaca
GGTGAACCATTGACAACGTTAAGAGAAAACAAAATTTACAACAAAGGCCACTTCATACAATTAGCTATTGGCCATGGTAACAAAATGAGGTGTTCAGTTTCTGGTGATACGCACGGTATATATTTAATACATATATGTATGTATATATTTCAGATTTCATTAGTGTTCATAACTCTGATGACTGGGGCTCTAATCATGTACTCTCTTCATTGTACGTGGGTGACGTCTGAAGCTTACAGTAGTCCCAGTATTGTCCTTTCTGCGCGTTCTTATGACGGGTCTTTGATTATATTTGACGATTTTCGGGAGGCTTATTATTGGCTAAAAATGAATACAGACGAGGTAAATGATCCATTTTCTTCAATTTAATTTGACAACTTAGTTATTAGCTTTGAACGAATAAATTTTTCAGAATGCAAAAATTATGTCCTGGTGGGATTATGGCTACCAAATCACAGCCATGGCTAATAGAACAATACTCGTAGACAACAATACATGGAATAACACTCATATTTCTCGTGTGGGCCAAGCAATGGCGTCTACGGAGGACAAAGCTTACGAGATCATGAGAGAATTAGACGTGGATTACGTACTCGTCATTTTCGGTGGACTCACAGGCTACTCGTCCGATGGTAATTAAATTTTCGATTATTTTATCTCGCGATGGTGCTTCGATAAAAAAAAATCAGAACCTATAAAACGTTATTTATAAACAGTTTCATAATTGTACAGTACACTGTGTGAGTAGTTTTTTTTCGCCTTCTAGATATTAATAAGTTTCTGTGGATGGTACGCATCGGTGGAAGTACGAGCCACGGGGCCCACATAAAGGAGTCAGATTATTATACCCCTTCCGGAGAGTTCCGGGTTGATCGAGATGGGTCCCAGACTATGCTCAATTCCCTCATGTACAAGCTCTGCTACTACAAGTTTGGTCAAATGTTCACGGAAAGTGGAAAACCGAGCGGATATGATCGGGTGCGTTCGGCCGAGATCGGAAACAAGGACTTTGAACTTGACGTACTCGAAGAAGCATACACTACTGAACACTGGCTCGTCCGAATCTATAAAGTGAAGCCACTTCCCAACAGAAGTGGTAAATAGTACTCCCAGCCATTGCTGCTCTAATTACTTACATTCCCAATACTTACTAACACTTTAGAGTAGAGTAGAACTGCTTAATCTTATCTCCTACTTACCTTTACCTGTATGCAAATTCTAAAAAAAAAAACTACTTATCAAAAGTTATAATTTCTCAGAATCTAGGTCAATCTCAGAGGGAAATAAAACCTCAAGCCTTTAAAAAAAATTCTTATCACTAAGTTTTAAGGGTATTGTTTTATGGCCATTTTTGAAGTTGGGTATTCCCAATGAGTGTTACTTTACTTTGACGGAGATGGAAAAGTGGATCTCCGGTTAGGTTCCGTGACGTGAACTCACCTGAGCCAACCTTCGCTTTTGTTTGGAGTCGTTCTCAAGGGCAATCGAGTAATTAAGTGTATTCTGGAGGAAATCACAAGGTAGACAGGCTAAAGGATGATTTGCTATTTGATACCTTTTGCAACCTGGAAAACTCGTTTTTTTTTTCAATTTAGGAGTGGCAGGTGCATTTTGCAAGGAGAGGTGATAATTTTTAAAATCATGTTCAATTAGTAAGACGAGTCAGGAGAAGTAGTTTTATTTGAGGTGTTACATTGAGCAATTTGAATTTCTCGGACTCAGTGACCCCTGAACTTTGGAAACGGGATTTTTTGTAAGAATAATGTTTGAAGCTGATTCGTCTTCATCTGGGGTCAGTAGTACTTCAACGGCACAACAACCTGACAAACATAAATTCGCTACATCNGAAGGGGGGCCAAAATATCAGAGACGTTGCGCAGCCAGAAAAAGATTAGGTTTCTCTGCGCGAAAACTTTAAAACCTAACCTTCTTATGAGGGAAAATCTGGCTGTGGCCCCCCTTCGTTGAAATCCAACCCGCTACATCAGTCAGCGGTAAGAGGAAATTGTATTTTCAAACAATGACTGTATTTACTTGTCTAAATCACTACCTAATCACCACTAAGCGGCTCAGACTTCTCTTCAAAAATCAATTCGTTTCACCGTGTCTTGTAACGACTGTAGGTATTTACCTAGTACCTAGACACGAGAGACGGAAGTTGAGAATTTTTCGAATGAAGCTTTTTTTTCATGCTTTCTCTGCACTTTCTCCTTCTCTGTTTCTATGCGTTGCTAAAGCGTATCGCGCGGAATCCCACAGAGAAAGTTGTTGCTATTCTATTTTGCCTTTACATTGTAAATTGAGCTACCTGTTGCATTTAAGCTGATTTCTAAAGGGTCCGCCCATATTCGCTTCAAAGAGCTTTCCTTCTCCAAGCTTACTTTCACTTTTCCTTGGGAGAGTAAGGTTCGTAGCTGCACTTGGGAGCAACCAACAATGGAAAGTAATGGTTAGAAGCGTATTCTAAAGGGGATATTTCTAAACCCAATGGTTACTTGTACAGATAAAGAAGCTGCAGAAGCAAGGACGACTTGTAAGGACAGGAGGGTAGATCCGGATGAGGGGCAAGGGGCGGAACAAATCAACACGCTATCATCCACTGGAACGGACGAAACTATCAAAAAGACGAGTCAGGGAAAGAAGGTAATGCAGCAGTCAATGCTGACTATAATTTCAAAAATGCCATTCCCAAGTAGTAAGCAGTAAAACTAATTTTCGTTAGATTTGTGGAGTTTGTGGAGATGTAGCCAAGAGCTTTCACTTTGGAGGTTTGTCCTGTGACAGTTGCAAGGCCTTCTTTCGCCGGGCCGTTCATAATGACTCGCATGCAGCGTTTCGCTGCGCCTACGACGCTCACTGCAAGGTCGACAAAGGGTCACGGAAGGGATGTCAATATTGTCGCTTCAACAAGTGTTTGGGCATTGGAATGGAAACCAAGTGGGTCATGGGCGAAGACGAGCGAAATCAGCTCAAGCAACAAAAGTAATTTTTACATTATTCTTTATATTGTATAAATTATGTTAATTCGAACTTGTTGCGATTATATTATATAAATATATATAATATATGCAGTTTTTAAGTCTATATTATTTGTATTTGACAGGAAAGAGAAAAAACCGGAAGTGACGGGAGAAAGGGAGTATGAACCGGATATCACGCAAATGCTGCGATACATGACGGCAGAAGAGAAGGACGAAATTGAGTGCATTGTGAACAAGTACCAGCATTCTTACCGTGAAATTCCGTTTAGAGTCTCTCACTGCCAGGGAAGTCGGAACACAATCGAGATTATTCAAATGTTTACGACGATTCTGCGCAGATTTGCCTACTTTACCAAACTTTTACCCGAGTTTACACAACTCTCACTTCCGGATCAAAGTACGCTTTTAAGGGCCTCCGTTCTGGAGATGTGCTTACTGCGAGGAGCCCTTTCCTTTGATCTTAAGAATAATAGATGGCCAGCGGCAGAGCGGCTAACTTTCCTCAAGGATTGTCCACAGCTACGAGTAGGTTGTTGAAAATTAGATTCTCATTCCTAAAGTTCAAAAGACGGCACTTTGAGGCGAAAATGTAATTTTAAATGAAAATCGTTGATAGTATTAACTACTTTTAAGGTTGAGGATATGGAGAAGCTGGTTTCCAAGGACTTGTACGATATGCACATGCAATTCATTACTGGAATCCAAGAATTGGGTGCGGATGAGCCAACGGTAATGATACTGCTGTTGGTAGTTCTCTTCTACCCCGAAAGAGGGACGCTGGAAAATCAGGAGTATATCAGTCAGGTACAGGAGAAGTATCTGCTTCTGCTCAAGAAATACGTGGAATGGAGATATGGTCCGAAGGGAGCTAAAACGTTCCCCAAGGTACTAGTACTTAACTCATAATTTTAGAAACTTCAAAATTATGAGCACAATAGGCAATTGGAAGATTTTGTTTAGATTTTGGAAAATACTTTCCATTTAATACGAAGGTTGAATTCGTACTGTCTTGTCTACTGCTGACGTGTTTTACTATTTTCCAATAATAGTTGCTGACAAAACTGACAGACTTGCGTCAGCTAAATGATTCTCATACGGAGTATAACTTGAGAATGACGAAGACGGAGGTTGAAAGAATTCAAGAACAGCTGGGAAATCTGAACTTGAATCCGTACCCACAGTGGGTACTTGTCCAAGATCAACTCGGAGCGCATGAGCAACAGGAGCAGCACACCCACCAACTTCAATCCCAGAATAATCGAGCAGTCCAAGCCCATCCGCAAATGCAGCACCAAAGCCAAGCACAGTTTGTTTCTCCGGAACTTATGGAAACCGTGCAAAGTCCTCCTCAACCCAAGGACTTTTTCATGCAGTTCGTGAATCGGAAAATTCCAGCGTTGGTCAACAACCCCTTCACACAATTTCCAATTGAAAGTGAACTGGCCTATGCACGCTCTTTCTTTCAACAGAATCCGCAATTCGCAGCTCAGGCACAGTCGCATGCCCAAGCTCAAGCCCAATCGACTTCCCCAGACACTATGCCAATGAGCTCGACCTTGTCCGGAAGCGAAGGTGACCATGGCCACATGTCACAGTTTAAGAACATTCTGGAGGCCTCTGACCCGAATTCCTTAAGACAACTCAAGCAATCCCTTAGCCCAGACGTCTTGGCCAAGCTTCAAAGTGTTTTCGGAAGCGGAGGGACGGATGCTCCGCTCGACATGAACAGGATGTCACCAGAAGTGATGAACTTTATTGCTCAGGCGCAAAGCAAACAACCCCATCAATTTCCAGCAGGGCAACAACAGCATGCCAATTTTGGAATGATGGGAATGCCAATGCAAGGGGTCGGACCACAAGAAGCGAATCACCCGATGTCCCAATTCAGCCAATCACAACTGACGGATCACTTTACAAATTTGCAACAACAATTTCGCAACCCAAATTATTATTATGAAAACTCGAACATGCACTATTATCAACCCACGAATGATTTTTCACAACAGCATCAGCACAACTATACGCAACAACCACCATCCTATCCCAACTGGTGAATGAATTTTCTAAAAGGAAAATAGATCAAGTATCTATCTATCTGAGTTTCTTTCATGAGATTAAACTTTGTATTAACTAGGTAGATAGAATAGTTTAAAAATACATTATATATGGTAAACAGAAAAAAAAAAGAGGAAGATAAACTATAAGACAAATTAACACCACTCAATCAGATCTGTTATTCTGCTACGGAGTTAAATAAATCTAAAGATTTAGTTTAAGAATCAAAAACGGTTACCATTTATTTACTGGATGTAAAAAGTACATGATAAATGGGATGGTGTCTATTTACTGGAAACTGATGTTTTTGATTCGCGCATTGAGGCCGAGCGTCGTCGCTTGGCTTCAATGAGTTTCCTTTCCTTGGCTTCCTTCTGGCGTTGGGCGAGGAGTTTTGCGTAGTCTGCGGCTTCATGCTTCCTCTTTTCGGCACGGCGGCGTTTCAGTGCTACACGATGTCTCTTCCGCTATAAAGAATTCAGATACAAATTTAATCTTAATCTCAATACTTTTGACTCCCTTTCCGAAGTATAAATAGAAGAAGAATCAAGTTGATTCCGAATTTATGACACAGGCTATGAATTTTAGCAGACAGAAATAAACTCTTTTAACAACCAATCTGATTGAAGCATTTTCTTGTCTGTTTCATCGGTACACTAAAACAATCCATCCAAGATGCAGGAACGTTTTAAATCTTTCGATGAAGATAGTTTCCCACACTACTGAACACTAGTAGTCAACAAAGTCATGACCGTAGCTGCCTGTAGGTGTGGGGAAGGAAGAAGCCAAGTAGGTACGAAGTACGAACGATGGTCTATAACTTATAATATGTTCAACTTTCATGAAAAATCGTTTCAAACCCTACCTGCAGCATGACGGGCGTGATGAGGCGTTGGATCTTGGGTGCCTTATATCGCTGTTTCTTGCCCTCCTTCTGAGGAAGTGGACGTTTGATAACGTACTGTCGAACATCATCTTCCTTTGACAAATTAAATAATTTTCGAATCTTAGACGCACGCTTGGGTCCAAGCCGACGGGGAACGGTGACGTCAGTTAATCCGGCAATTTCCTGTATTCGCATGAACAAATTGAAAAATTAATTCAGTGAAATTCACAAGAAATCTTCTTCCTGATGTTCTCCCTCAACTCATGTTATGTAGTTTTGTAAGTAACGCCAGGTGCCAACAATTTACAAGAAAATTCGAAGGTGTTTTAGGGTTAATAACTTTAGTTTTACAGTCATAAACGCCATGTTACGTATGGTATTATCATACATGGAGCTGGGACTGTGGTTCAATTACATACTAACTACTAAGTCAGTAGAACAGTTGGAAAAAATTCTCTAACCTTTTCTCCTTTCTTAACTACCACGAGGGACAGTGCGCTCAAGTTTCCGTCAACGATGCATCCACGAACAGATTTGCGCTTCCTCTCTCCCGTTCGCCGTGGACGATAGCAAGATTGACCTTTAGCTAACAACAGGCGGACACGACCTAAGGAGATAAAAAAATAATTTAACGAATTATAAACTCCGTCTCGGTAGAAATTCAAGCGGTACTTGAGACGTAGACAATTCTGTTAGTGTAGATATTACAACGTGCCGGATCTCGAATTTAGAGAACAGGTATAGCATGAATACCATAATTAATTTTACAGCCATAAACGCCAAATTAGGTTTGAAGTACTCGTAATTTGGAGCTGGGACTGTGACTTCTAAGCAGTGTTCAACTAACAGCTAAATCAACGCAAGAATTGCGTTTGGGAGCCCTTACCATTTGTGAGGACTCCCTGCTTCATTGGGAAACCTTGCTTGTCATTGCCACCAGTTACTCGGAGGACGTATCCCTTCCAGTCGTCTCCCAAGCTGTCGGCCTCAACTTCAGCTCCCATACGCTTCTCATAGAAAACACGAAGTTTGTGCTCATCATGCTCTTCGAACACCTTTTGAGCTCCCGTAGATGGGATTGCCACGTTCAACTGAGGAATCGAAATGAACGATTAGTTTACTTGACATTTAACACTGTCCTAACCAAGGATGAAGTGTACTTACCTTCATACCGAAAGGCTTTCAATTAATTAAAGTCCAATTAACTAACGATTTATGAAGATGACCACCAAAAGAAATAAAATCAGCAAAACATCATTCGCTTTCGGCTGCCGCACAAGGAATAGAGACCGACACGCCGCATGGATCATCCTCTGCGCAATTTTTACACGTGACCAGTTAGGCGCCAGATTCAAACAGCACCGGTCTCTATCTTTATAAAATTATTATGAAATGATGAAATGAACCTTTTTAGTTTGATAAATCTTTGACAAAAATCAATTAATAACCAATAATAACAATTCAAAATTTTAACCTAATCAGCTAACTTTTAGCTCTTAAGACACTTAAAATATTACATCAGATTTTGCTATATTGACTTGTACGAGGAGTAATCTAGTTTTGTATGAACTCTGTTTCACGAAGTGATATTTGCCCACTTATGTAAATCCACCAATGCAGACGGTAAAACCTTTAGATTAGCTGTGATGTGAAATGTTTTAATCTCTAAAACATATGACAAGTGTCAACACAGTGATAAAGTGAAGCTCGTCACTGCTACATAGCTACAATTGTTAATTAATTCTTATTTGATTTTTCAAGAATTATTGTTGGTTGTCTTCCAGTCCACGTATTCCTTGATTAATTGGGTATCGAAGTAAGGAGTGCTGTGAGCGATTGAGCAATGGATTCGGGTGTGACAGAGTGGATGGCTTCCGGCGAAACGGGCGTTGGCTCCTTCTTCAGCACTGATTTTAAAAGGTATTCTTCACCAAACCATAAATTTGTATTTTGGACGAAATGTGCAATTGCAATGAACGCTTATGATAATGGTTTTGTGGATGTAGGCATGATGATTTGAAGCAGATGCTGGATAGCAATCGTGATAACCTCAAATTGGAAGCAATGAAACGGATTATTGGAGTATGTCGAGCCATTTCTGCACTGGAGGGCTTGAATCGGCAGGACTAATGCTTTTGATTTATGATTCAGATGGTGGCGAAAGGTCGAGATGCGTCGGATTTGTTTCCGGCTGTAGTGAAGAATGTGGTGTCGAAGAATGCCGAAGTGAAAAAATTGGTGTACGTATACCTTGTACGATATGCAGAGGAGCAACAGGATCTGGCACTCTTGTCAATTTCGACGTTTCAAAGAGCTCTTAAGGTTTTCAAAAATAGTTAATTGTTTGCTTTTTTTTTATAGTAATGAATATTTCTGTTTTCCTTTTCCAGGATCCAAATCAGCTCATTCGTGCCAGCGCCCTTCGAGTTCTATCAAGCATTCGAGTGCCAATGATTGTTCCGATTGTAATGCTTGCCATTAGGGAATCCGTTGCTGATATGAGTCCATACGTTAGAAAAACTGCTGCACATGCAATCCCAAAGCTCTATAGGCAAGTGAATACTTAAAAATTGTACGAAAGAAGAGTCCACAAAATTACGAATTCGTTTTGGATGGAATAGCCTGGATCCGGAACAAAAGGAAGAGTTGGTTCAAATTCTTGACAGGCTTCTAGCTGATCGCACTACACTGGTCGTTGGATCCGCTGTGATGGCATTTGAAGAGGTAAAAGGCATTCATAGATTCATAGATTGACGATTTTTATGGTCAGCTTTTTGTTAAATTCGAATAGTCGCTTTATGGTGCCGGTAACTCGTTTTGAGTCACTTTTTCATGCTTTAACTTAAACAATTTAAGAAATATTGATTCATTCATGGGAAAACAATAATTATCTTGCTTGTTTTTTTGCGTGACGTTAAATGATTGGACTCTTGTCTTTCTTTGAATCTTTAAGGTTTGTCCAGAGCGGATCGACTTGATTCACAAAAACTACCGGAAACTATGTTCTCTGCTAGTCGATGTGGACGAGTGGGGTCAAGTGGTAATTGTTAATACGCTTACACGTTACGCCCGGACACAGTTTGTGGATCCAAATATTGGGGTTAGTGCATATGCACTGCAAATTGCTAAACGAGTTTCATCTATGACTTATTGTCTTTTAAAGGACCTGTCGATAGACGGTGAAGAAAAGCCTTTTTACGAAGAAGAGCATAAGGAGGAAGAAGACGAAAAAGACGAAAAGCAAGAAAAGAAAGTGGAAATGGATTCTGATCATCGCTTACTTCTTAAAAATACCAGGCCTCTGCTCCAGAGCCGAAGTGCTTCGGTAAGCGATTCTGCATTTTTTTTTATTCATTCGCAACATTAAGCACCTTTTATTTTCATTCATTAAATACTAAAAAATATGTTTAATTTTCGTAGGTGGTCATGGCTGTTGTGCAATTGTACCATCACTTGGCACCTAAGACAGAAGTCCACGCTGTTATTAAACCGCTTATCCGCCTTCTAAGAGCACACCCGGAAGTGCAAGCGGTGGTACTAACCTCAATTGCAGCAATGTCTACAACTCGGAAGGTATACAAAAAATTCTGCTAAATATTTACCGATTTCCGACTATAACTTAATGATTTAAGTAAAAAAAAAATTACTTTATATACTTTTTATCTTATAGTTATAAAGGTTTTTTTTCTTTCTTGATAAAGCCTTTAAATGACCGTTGAGAGAAGTACACGTTGTTTACATGACCCTCGAGACTCTTGCGCGAAACTTTCCCCTTTCGTTTACTTTTCTTTCTAAAAACTCGAACTTTTATTTTTCAAAAGAAAATTAATTTGAAAAGTTTTGAGTTTTTGGCTTTCCCAAAGAAAGGGGAATTTTAATGTTGTTTGAGAAAGCATGTTGTTTACTTTTTGGTCCCGTTATTAAGTCTTACCTGAGGCATCTTTTCTTTTGAATTGCATTACTCCTCTTTTTATGTTGATGAGATCTACGTCTTACGTATTTTATGGCGGAGGAAAAATATTTTTACCGACCCACAATTTTTAATACTTGTATGTTTTGTTCTGTATTTCGTGTAGGCCCTGTTTGAACCATACATGAAGAATTTCTTCGTTCGCAGTAGTGATCCTCTTCAAATCAAACTTTTTAAATTGGAAATCCTGACTAACATTGCCAATGAAGTTAATGTTTCGGCAATACTGCGAGAATTTCAGACTTACATTTCGAGCCAGGATAAGGATTTTATTGCTGCCACAATAGAGGCCATTGGGAGATGTGCCTCCAACATCAAGGAAGTGGCTGAGACGTGCCTCAATGGCCTGGTAGCTCTTCTGTCTCATAGGGATCGTACGTCACAAACCTTTTTCTTGTACAGAGGGTTTCAATTATAAGCGGCTTTAACAGAATATATACAAACGGATGACCTTAAAATCACGTTCCTCCGTATGCGCAGCTCACTTATTCGAAGTAAAATAAGGACATTAACGTTAATTTTTTCTTTTTATAAGATCAAAATTCCATCTTTTTTCCTGTGTACTTTTTCTCCGTTTGTGAATTTCTAAGGTTACCACCCTGTACATTATAATTAGAGCGTCTATATCCATTGGGTTGATACGATGGCCCTCCTACGCGGCATTAGAGCCTGGAGAATTAAATTTGAGAACAGGACAGGAAAAGTTTTTAAATTCCTGTCTTTGTGATCTCATAACTTTCCCCTTATTACGCATCTGCTACTCATAATCTGGTTAGAAGAGAAAGTTGGGACTTTGGAGGTTGTTAAAAAGTCATTGCGTTCGGTTCTTTGGCCGTTGGTTGGGAAAATTCGAATTTTGAAAACGAAAAGCAGCAGCTTTTCTGTTTTATGTTTCTACTTTAAGAGAAATGGAAGAGAAAGAGAAATCTTTGGGAAGTTTTGTGTGGCTGATTTACTGATGTTTGTGGGGAGGAGTATGATTAATTGACTTGGTTCTTTCAGCTGCTGTCGTGGGTGGAGCTGTTGTGGTGGCTAAGACTCTCCTCCAGACGCAGCGAAGTGGGAACAAGGCTGTAATTGCACAATTAGCCAAAATGGTGGACCGCGTCACAGTCCCGCCTGCTCGGGCAGCGATACTCTGGCTCCTCGGCGAGCATGCTGAACGCATTCCACATCTCCCGCCGGATGTACTGCGGAAAATGGCAAAGAGCTTCCCAGATGAGGTGAGCCCTTAAGCCTTGTAATATGGGCTCGAACACATACGTTTACATTTCTGAGTATGATTATAAAAAGGTGAACAGAGCATTGCTCCTTAACTTTACACGAGGGGAAGGGTTAAAGAGTTTTCGTAAATCTGCAAATGACACTCGATCGCTTGGATACGTATGTTTTCGTTTTTGGACATAATATAAGACGACATTCCGCTGAATTATGGCGGGATTATTTCAAGTTGAAAGTTTAGGTAATAGTAAGATAAGTCCAACCTTCAATTTGGAAATCAATGAGTCCCTATTGGAGTCTCAACTACTTTTTCCTTTACTTTTTCTCACCTAAGTTTTTAGTTTCAAGCACGCAACTTTTAAGTCGGTATTATCATAATTTTGAATTTTAATATCGCGCTACATGGGTATAAATTCGAACACACGATAGTTATAACTATCGTGTGTTCGAGACAAGAATGAGTTTTTCCTCAAGGGGTGACATTAAGAGCCGGGAATATGAATCCTTTTGTTCTTCTAATTGGTATTTTATTGGATTCAGGGGATTAGGAAGGAAGCCATAGGCCTAATATAGTTAATATAGAGATGATTAGATGTGGAGGATATCCCTTTCCCGTGTTAATCTCCAGCAGAAGGAGGGTATTAGGAGTCTGGAAGAGAAAGGGATGGATTACTTTCCGCTCCGCATCAAAGATCCCTCCATGCAAAGGGAAGGAGATGAGAGATGAAATTTGGTAACATGGGAAGATGCGATATGGAACTGGGAAATGGACTGAAAGGATGTGCTTGACAGTTATGAAGAAACTTACGACGAGATATCCTCTCCACCTTCAATAAAATTTAATCCTCCAACTTAACTTTATCTTACGACCTTCTATCAACATTTCCAGATTTCAAAAACACTTTTCATAAATTCCTTTAGAGCGAACTAGAAAATCTAGTTATGAGCAAAGCACGACGCATATCTACTTTTGATTAGTTTTAAGTTTCCGGAATGGGAATGTTCAAAGGAATTCCGTCTTATGACTTTTTATGATTTTTTGGTTTTGTAGGAGGATGTAGTGAAACTTCAAATTCTGAATTTGGGTGCCAAGCTTCAATTGACGAATCCTGGACAGACCACGCTGCTCTGCCAGTACGTTCTTAATTTGGCCAAGTACGATCAAAGCTATGACATCAGGGATAGAGCCAGGTTTCTGCGGCAACTTCTCTTTCCTGAAAATCCAGAAGCAAAATTGCCGTCTTATGCTAAGCGAATTCTGTTATCAACTAAACCAGCACCTGTTCTCACGTCTAAATTCAATAGTAAGTTTGTATAAGTTGACTAACTTAATTTTACTGAAGTAAGTCTACCAACTCCATTAGCTTCTCACTAAACTATCGTTCGTTTAAGTTTCTCCAAATAATGAAAAAGCATCTCGAAATAACTTACTAATTCAATTGAGCGCTACATCTTATAATTCTATGAGTAGTATTTGTTTTAGGAAACAAAGCCAAACAAAAAAGATTCTTCGCCATCCAGCGTAGGAGAAAGAATATTTTAGTTTAATAAGCGTTTAATTGATATTGTAAAATTAAGTTTGTTTGATTGTTCCGTTATATTATATCGAATTTTGATTGTGATTTTAAGTATTAATTTCCTATTGTTATTTTTAGATCGAGAACACTTTCAGTTGGGATCTCTATCCCACTACTTGAACAGCAGGGCAAACGGCTACCGCGATCTGCCGGAATTTCCTAACGAGGCCCCTGATCCGACTGTGCGGAACGTTGAGCCTCCGCCTTCCGCTCGAATTCAATTGTTTGATTCAGGAAAGGCAAGTAGGAAAAAGAAAACAGGCAAAACGTTTTACTCTGAATCTGAGTCGGGGTCAAAGGCTTCCGGCTCGTCGGAGAGTAGTAGCAGCTCAGAGGATTCGTCGGAAGACTCTTCCTCCTCTGATGAAGCCTCCTCTGAAGTTAGTTCATCCGGGGTCGAAGTCAAGAACGAGATTCCAAATGCCGTCAAAAGAATTCTTCCGCCGAAAGCCATTGGTCGAAAGGTCGTGCGCTACAAGGATGGACTTTCAAGTGGCAGTGGTAGTGGTGTCAATTCGGAATCAGATACTTCTTCATCTACTGCAGATTCTGATGGAGATTCGTCTTCCGGAGATTCATCATCTGAAAAAGACGAGATTGAGGAGAAACAGAAGGTAGAAAAGGAATCTAATTTGGACCTGCTCGTAGATCTTGATTTCAATAATTCAGAAGACAATGGCGCAAAGCCAACAAATGGAATTGGAATTACAACAGAAAATGAAATGCATTCCATTGACAACGAAGCTCAGGTACATTTAAATATTTAGCATGATTAATAAATAATCCAATTAAGTGAATTCGGTTGAAATTAAATCCGAAAGTACAATTTTAGCTTATTTTGCTGTTTCAGGACCTTGGCCTTCTTGATTTGACAAATAGCGGCGGTGGCGACGACGAGGAGAAAGTTGGTGAAAGTGAAACTGTTGAAGAGCCTGCAAAGTAAAGAATTAAGAATCAAAAAATGTCGGGAGATTCGGAGCCGGGTCGTCCATTAGCGATGGCCGCGGGTTGAATCGCGACATATATTTAGGTTACTATAGTGCTCATAGTACGCTAAGTCCAGCTTTGTTTGAATAAATTTCTGATTTGATATTCGTTAAAAAAAAAAAAAGAAAAAAGAATCAATTGTAAACATTAACCTCTTTAGTTTATGCAATTAACCTCTGGTGTGGTTTTCATGGTAACGTAGTATTAATAAACGAATTAATTTATTCCAATCTTCGTAGAATTTAGGCGGGACCGATCGAAAGTGAAGTTTTGTTGTTTTCTCTATGAAGTGTGAGCCAGACATTTCGGCTTCTGCCCCACGGATCCGTCGTTTCCCAAAAGTGAAGTCTATCCTCTCCTGTCTCCTTCAAATGTTTCCATAAAACTGTTACAGAGAAAGTAAAGGGAAAGGATTACGTTTTTCTGAGTTGTAAAACGGAGATTGTAGCGTAGTATTTTTTAAGGGCCTTTTGATGTGATTTTGACATGAGATCTCAATTCCACCTGCTAACTGTCGTTCTTTTGAAAACAATGAACTTCTTGTGCCGAGTAGAAAAGTGTTTCAAGTTTCAATTTGTAGTTTTGTTTTATGAGAATGGAAAGTAAAACTTTTCCTTTTCTGCCACTTTCTTTTCCAGTGCTTTCCTTTTAAAAGGCTACGGATCGGCAGATTTCGAACTTTAACACAATTCCTTGGAAAGGAAATCCCAATTATGCTTTGAGTCCATACCTTCTAAGGTTTGAGCCGACCAATGTAAGTTAAGTTATTTTATGTTGTTTAGTAGTTTACCATCAAAGTGCTTACTTTCAGTCTCCAGGAGTGAAAGTCTCACTTCCGGTTTAGCTTCTAGGAAGCACTCTGTACTTGTGGGTAGGGTGTGGGGGAGGTCATGTCCCTTGTCAAATTTCTTCCCAGAAGATTTCTTTTTGCGTCTATTTGTGATTGGATTGGCTTGGAGTGTAGGAATTTGAACAGAGGGAGGTCAAAGGTCAATTTCGTGTTCGTTATTATTACCTTCCCCGTCTTTCGGACTCACCTTGACGCATAGACGGAGTGAGAGGATAGCTAAAGGCAATTTTCTGGGAAGGGAAATCCATTCGGAGTGACTTGAGTGCTGTCAATCCAAAACCTCTTCTGCGATGAGACTTTCGAATAAAAATTGTATCCACCGTGGACATTCTGTATGAAGTCATCAGGTCTGGGTCATAGGTTCCTGTCCATTAATCAAAAGCTTAGAATTCGATCAGGAGGGTACAATTACAGAGGAGTTATTTAAGATCACTTGATGGTTTGGACTCGACTCATTTTACTTTTAACAATTCTCGCTTACTTCATTTTAGCTAATTGCCAATAAGATTAATTATTTAAGGAAGATGGGTTTTGAAAGTTTGTTGCAAGTAGGAATTTTTAAGAAAAAATTTGTATTCAAACTTTATGACTTGAGAATCTATAAATTAATTTAGTGCTCATGTGCATTTAATTTGATTTTATTGTTGCTAGTACAAAAACTTATAATAGTGATTGGATAGCAATTTTTCAATGAATTTTGAGTTTTATGGGTCGTGTAAGAACATGCAGTACTTGCAAAACGTTCATGGTTGTTTAAAAATACTTTCTTTCTTAGAGCTTTAAATTACCTCGGAGCTTTACACTGTAGAAGCCAATGGCCTGGCCGAGATCCCATAAAATCTTGACATGATCCGTACTCGGCGGTAGAGCGAATTCTATAGAGTCAGAGACGTCGAATTCTTGCTCATTGTGAAGGATTTGGCTGAGAATGAAGAGGGCTCGACGGTGCTCCAGTGTCTCTACCTGTTTTAAACGTAGCAATTAGCACCTTCCTACCTGTTAATTAGTGATTACAGGAGTCTTTTTGCACTTGGTAATTGCGGATGCGTGGAAACTAACCTCCTTCCATCCGTTGCTTTCTCTTTGACTCCGCAGCGTCTCTTCGAGAGAAAGGAACTTTCTCTCCTCCTCAAAAACCCCTCTGCCTGCGTTAGTTTCAGAGCACAAAAATTCTTTCAACTTTTTTAATTAGTCTCATTTGGAAAATATCCGGAGAGAAAATTCTGAAAAGCACGCAGTTGAAAAGATAAAAAAAAATAGGGGTGGGAGTTTAGAGAGACTTTGGTTAATTTCCAATTCGAAGAGAAAGCGAGGTACTGAAGCATTTTCTGCTTTTTTTTAATTTCGAAAGTTCAAAATTAAATACCAAGGACTTTGGGAAACTAAATTAATATCCGTTTTTGCCTGTTCTCAGCCACCAACTCTGTAGCGAAGTTGTAGAAAATGGTTTCAGACGAAATGTCTTAATTTTCAATTATAATCCTCGATGCTCCTCTGCTAAATAAACTTTTCGAAAAATTGGTCTCTTCCTCCTAAATTAACTCTGTTAATTTTCTCCAAATCCTCTATTTTGCCAGAGGTTGTGGGGAAATGATTACAGTAATTTCGGCGTTTCCAGCAAATTGTAAAACAGCTAACATTATTTGTGCCCTGAGTCATTTTTTAGTAATTTTTATAGATCCTTCGCCACAATTTCAAAAAAAAATGTATTAGAAAAAATAGACCGTACATTTGCGACAAGTGATACAACGGAGGATTTGGTATCCTACTTCAGGAATCCTATCCATTGTACTGTGTTCCAGCGGTCCAAGACATCTGTCAGAAAAATACAAAAATACACAATCAAGGAAATTAAATGCGTTTTTATGTAAACCATTAGTCAAACTCTCACACTAAATAATTGACCGTTCATCTACCAAGCAAATTTATGTTATGAAAAAATACTAATAAGTTTTAAGGGTCTGCAAATTCTTCTCGGATCTCACAAAACATTTCCCAGTGTTCACGAATCGAACTATAGTCAAAGTTTGTGAAAGTGTATCTTTATGTAACAACTTTGCTTGATTTTTTTCCCTTTTGAAAAGTTTTTGAAAGGAAGGATTATTCGCCTTCCTTTCGTAGCGAAGTATCTAGTTATTCCTAAGGATCTATTGATGAGATGTTTTTCAAAGTAATGAAAAAGTTTTGCTAACAAGAAATATTATACGATACTCAACAAAAACCATTTAACGTTCGTCAGAAACAGCTTATTAAGGTTCTTATTATATCAAAATATCAGTTCCTCCCAATTTTACTAGTTACCCTTTGCAATCGTCAAATTCGGTGATTCCGGTGGTATGCTCGTCCTCTGATTTCATTATTTTTACTTGTGGAAACCGTGCTTTTTGTCAAATCCTATCTTCGGTAATACTATTAAGGATTCCTTGCATTTATATACGAAAGAACAATGAACAGTTAATAAGGACTCACTTTCTCAAAGAAGTGCCTTTCTATTTGAATGCAGCTTGTTCGAAGGTCAAGATATAAATAAAACCGAACTTGTTCGTGGTACATGCAACTCTAGTTCGAATATTTCGTGATTAAGGCTTGAGTTGAGCCATATTTGTTGTCCTAATATATCCAATTTACATTTGGACACGAGGCCTAATTCAACATGACCTTGGTGGTAGGAACGCAATGTTCATCTGTAACACGAGCGAAGATACACTAACCACATATTCAGTCTATAGCCATTTGCATTTTCGTAATCCAGAAACGGGCTATTTTTAACAAATTGTGTAAGTGTAACCCATAACCCATTGCAACTTAAAAAAATATATTCCGCACTACGCATGAAGTTTTTTCCGGTAAGTTATTGTAAACTTCGTATTAGCAAACAAGAAATGCAGCAAAATCAGACGTGTTTGTCATTTGATTTTCAGTACTTTCACTGTTCAAGACCAGGTGAAAGTAAATGTTGCAATTTAGTTTAATTTCAAAGTTTAAGTTTAATTTAAGGTAAAGAAAAATCGTCTGCTTCATCGCGATACTTCTTTTACCAAAATTTTATTTGATTATAAACCGAAAATTTGTTTGTATCTTACGAGGGTCAAAGTGAAGGATGATGAAATCATAAGTTATATGTAGACCGCGTCAAAAGTGTTCATGAAACCCTTGAAGAGCTTATATCAGATTTTTGTGTATGAAGATAGTGTTATAGCTGATGCATCTCCACAAGAGCTGAGTTTATTTAATAGTTAAATGGCTATGATTAAGTATCGATGTCAACGAAGGAAGCCCAATAGATCTTCCCTGGAATTGTGGGCGAAATACTAAAATGCGTTTGGGAGGCTTAATTCTGTATTAGTTCTTGCCATTGTGTTCTAACGCCCTGGCGTTGTTTCTCGTATCAGTTGATAAGCTCCCAGAACTGCTTGACAGGAGAGATGATGACGGATGTTCTACGTGAACTGGATTGGGGAGTAGTCGCTGGAAATACGCTAAACAAGAAAACTGGAATAACTTTTACGCTGGAAAATGGATCACGGCGACATGGATATGGACATGGGGGGCATGAGCATGAGCGTAAGCTTCCGCTAATTTCTCAACATTTTAATTTCTAGGATTGAGCAAAACTGACATTCTATTTTTTTTTCAACTCTAAAGATGTCCTTCCACTTTGGAGTGTCTGAAACCATTTTATTTGACTTTTGGAAAACGTCAGACTTAGGTGGCCTACTAGGCTCCATCGTTTTGGTTTTCTTCATGGGCGTGGCATATGAAGGGCTCAAATACTTGCGGGAATTTTTAATGATGAGTCACAAGCGCCGACTTTCCGTCTACACGGTCTTTCCGACGCAGGCGCAAGGCCAGGAGGAGGTGATGCCGCCTGCGCGGCCTGTTCAACGCAGGTAATTTCAAAATACGACGAAGTATGATCAACTTTCTTTTTCGAATAGCAATATCAATTTGAAGTTGACTTTTCCAGCGTTGACATCTTTTCGGGAATTCACTTCGTTCAGACCGGTCTTCATTTCGTTCAGTTCGTTCTCTCCTATTTGCTTATGCTTATCTTCATGACGTACAACGTATGGCTTTGCCTTGGCGTCGCCTTTGGGGCAACTGTTGGTTACTTCTTCTTCGGATGGCAGCGGCAGTCGGTTCAAGACAACAATGAACACTGTCACTAACCCTTTACCACGATTCGGCTGACTGCGATGACATAAAAGTGAATGTTGACAAGAAAATGTGAGCTTGCGCACTACCAGAATAAATATAATTTTTTCAACAAGGGTCGAACACTGTTTTGATACATTTAAGGACTAGTGTTTTTGAAGATCCGGTGAGGTGTCACCAGTAAATAATGGTTTGCATCCCCCTTGCAGGAATTTTGAAGGGGTAGGTCCCTTTTCGTTCGTCATCCCTCAGCGTTATGTGCACAGATTTTGAACCCCTGTAAGCATAATCAATTTAAATACTCAATGTAATTTTTTTTAATTACGTTAAAATTAAATACACTGAAACCTGATCAAATCAGAAATCAGATAATCACTCAAAGAAGGAGTTGAAATGGAAGAGGACTTGTAAACTTACTGAAAACGAATTTTGGAAACTGAAAACATACCGAGAAGTGGTAAATAATGCAGACAGAATAATGCATTCAACTTAGGAAATCTTAACTAATATATAGCTTTAAATTTTTAGACTTTGTGCATATGATTGAGTTGCTACATTTTCATTTTCTATTTTATAATGGCTACGTTGTTTTGTTTTTGTAATGACATGGCCACTCCCATACATTGATTTAGCTTTACGACCTTACTCTGAAAATGCGTTTGCGCAATTTAGACGTACTTGTTCATGAGGACAACAACTGTGCCATTGTCTGGCCTTATAAAAGCAACAGCTTGTAAAGTTTCGGGCAAGTTCTTGGCCTTTAGTCCAATTCGGATTGATCCCGGGGGAACAAATTTGGAGACATGGGCAATTCCATAGTAAATCGGTTGCTTCAAAAATTCATCTTCTCCAGCATTCACCAGAATCGCTGCATCAGCTTTCCAGCCCGCCCAGTTGGGACCTCCTGCCATATCTAGGTCATCAAACAATGTCATTAGAGCCCATCAACCCTCGCTGCGACGAAATTCGAAAAGCATCCAACTTCATCTAGAGTTTTGCGCCAATGACCGGAAGCTTACCTAGGGCCAAGTTCCAGTCAATCCATCCTCCCACCCAATTCTTCATGTCCTGAAAATACAAAGAGGAAAAGGCTGGAGGCAGTTCAGTGTCAGAGATAGGGGATGCTTCACAGAAATATGTCAACTCTAATTGATATTCCACTTATTCGCTTCGTAATTAGTAAAATATATCATTTTCGTTCAGGTGGCAAAGGGGAATCCCATTTCTGTCACTGTCACAATCAGGTTGTTCAGAACAAAATTTGGAAAGGCTCTGATTTGTAGAAAGGGGCCGCAATCGCTTTTTGATTAAATTCTTTCCCTAACTTTCTTTCTCTGTACCGGGAAAATGGAGAAAATAAAAAATGGATTTAGTTTTCCAATAATTTTCCTTGAATTTCCTATGAAGTGTCCCTGAAGGAACTAAGGGCTTCCCAAAACTTTCTCTCTTGCTCCAAGAGGGCAATAAAGGGACATTTCCCAGGGCCAATCAAGGCCCAAACTTTCTCTTCCGACTCAAACTGAAACAGAGAAAGCAATGGCACTGGAAACGCTTTAGGACTTTTCAAACTGAAGAGATTAGATCTAAAATAAGGAAGGAAGTCTCATTCACTCTGAGAAGCCTATTGGTCGCGAACGTGATCGTTTGAACTAATCAAAATCCCCGCCTCAAAATGCTTCCCGTTGAATGTGCGTTAGCCCTGGACAGAATAAATAAAAGCCTCTTTGATTTTCCACCAGTTCTACGTAGTCCTTACGTTTATGATTGCCCCCAGATACGTCTCCGCCCGCTCCCAGCTTCCCAGAATAACCTTCTCCGGCTCCCAAGGGAGGAATCCTAGATGGGCAAACGGAAAAAATGACTTTAAGTATAATTGAGTATGATGGACTCATCAATTAATTGAATCAATTCCATCATTCATCGGAGTGGAACTCCTTTCTGAGTTCGGATAGGCGGCCCTTGTCCAAAATATACCTTCGCTTTCTCTGCCGGGGCTTTCCCAGTTTCAGCATTTTCAAGTTGAAAATAGTTTGAACAAAATTTGAAATCCGAAGCGAGACGGAATTTAAAAAATATTACAATATTTTCGGTCCCATAAAAGTAAGGAAATAAAACATTCGCTGCTTTCTCTCTTGTGACAAAACCGGAAACTTTATCCTCAAACTTTCTCTTTTGGAGAGTGCAGAGAGGAGAAAAAAAAATTAATTTTCTCTCTTCACTATTTTTATGACGGGCTCTATTTTCTCCTCTACTTTCTCTTTTGCATCTTATCATTTTAAAAGGGAGGCGGAAGGTGTTCTGAGATGTTTATGTGGATGATAGTCTGATTTATGGAAGAAATTCCATCTCCTGATGGGAAGTGAAAAGAGGACGCAAGGGAAAGGAGGCATAAAGTCCTTCAAAAATGGTCGCAAGACATTTTTTCTCATACCAAGACAAGCTTCCGTGGAGATAATAAAATGATGCGGATGGTCCACGTGAAATTGAGTTAAAACGTCGTTGCCCACAAGGAAATCAAAGTACCAGTGGGTGCCTACGCCGTCGACAAAAGGCGAGGAGGGCCTTTCCGGATCTAGAACCTATTTGAAAGTCGATAGTAAAATTTAAAAAAAAATCGTAAACTTTCAAAATGGCAACCTACTATTCGTGCCCAAGAGGGAAGTACAATTTTGTTGTCGTCCAGCATTATTATTTGAATTCTTTGATTTGGAAAGCTTGTTCTTAAGGTTGGACCCAAATTCTCAGCAATCCATTTGCTGGCATCAGTGGCCGACCACCCCATGCAATTGAAAGGAAAAGCTGGAACATAACCTGCGTTGAAAATATCAAGGTCTATTTTCTGATCTGTATATTTTTTCTTTATAAACAATTAACCCTTTAAAATAACGGTCCATTTGAATAAAAATTACAATCAAGAGCAAGAGCAAATATGCACGTAAGAATGGTATAACAAAATGTAAGCTTGAAGTGGACTTAGGAAAAAAAATAAGCATTGAATTGTAGATTAATATCTGGATTTGGTAATATTTGCTGAAGGTTTGATGCAATTTTTGAACGTGAATTGGTGATGTTTCGAGGGGGAATAGAGCCGTTGTGGGATGGTTTATGGGTATGAATTGCTTCTTACCATTGAGAGGTTCATTTCCCGTAGTAACTCCCCAGATGGAAATCCCATTGTGAAGGTAGGATTCAATGAACCTAGAAAAACAAAGAGAAAGTATTAATTTTAAGCTCTATTGTTTTATTTTTGACGTTACAATGTTCTAAGTTTTCGGAAGAACCAAAATCCGCTTTTCTCCTTCCCTACCTTTCTTCGCTTGGAAAGTTTTGATTGAATTAAAGGTAAGAAAGGCAGAGACCGGAAATCAATCTGTTCCGTTTTTCGTACCTTGCTTTTCCATTATCTTACAGGCACAATTGTAGCCATATGTTTTCAAAAAGGTGAAAGGTTATTTTCTTTTTACAAATGTATTGTTTTTACTTGACGAAGTAGTTTGCCCAGACTTGATAGAATTCTTTTCTTAGGAATCCCGAACCATTCAGTCTTCGATTGGTTTTCATCCAAATTGGAGCACTCCACGGAGAAGCAAGAAGGCGAAGCGGTCTACCGGCCCTTAAGGACTCTGCCCACTTGATGAAGGGAATCTAAAGTCATAGTCAATTTCTACATTTTAAATTTCAAACACCAAAACTTCATATTCTTCAAAGTCCTACAAAAGAACTGTTCTCAAATGATAGGATTCAAAAGAATTCTTTAAATAAGTAGTAATTTTGAACGTAAATATGAATATTTTCATTTAAGCACACACATATTAGAAAAGATTACAAGAAACTACATCCTTAGATGTTTTGACTACGGTACGGTATTTTTACCGGCTTCTATAAAAAAAATTGCAGCTAATAAAAGTGTTTACGAAACAAAGGAGACAGAGAAAGATTATGCTGTAATGCGGATGCATTTAATTCTAGATTCTCGATGGACATAATTCGTTAAAGCAAGGTATCTTAAGCGTATCCATACTTGACCTTGCCTGAAGATGCTGTGTAAACTTTACTACCAAATATTCCTCCAGAGTAATTCCGGTCCATTCTCGAGAAAATGTAGTGGCCCATTATCAATTTCACCTGGCTCAATATTAATTCGATTCGCTAGCTATTCATGCTCATTTTAACGTCACACTTCAATTCATAATTATTTTGTTAGCAAAGTCATTTGAATTCAACACTTCCTGTCTACAAAATTCTTAATTTGCTCCGAGCCTTATCTATTATCTAACAAGATTCTCCGCAACGTGTTAGCAAGCCTCTTCGACGTTTCAGAACATACGCCTGTACGCAGTATTATTTACGTTGTTTATTAGCTTTGAAACGGGACCTTTAAGCAATCATTAGCTTCTTGCAATTACTAGAAATGTCAGTTCAAAATGCTAAAGATGTTAAGGCGTCTAAAAGATGGAATGGTTGTGTGTTAGGACAATTTGATGCCTTGATTAGGAAAAGGAGATCTTGTTTGAGCAGTGTTTCATTTGGTGAGAGCGTCGTAAGTGCACTGAAAGTAAAATATCAAGGCTCACTTTGAGGTTGAAGTCTTCCGGCTGAAGGGCAAATTGCGTGAGGTTGAAGTCAGGCCTGTCGAAGGCCTCGTCAGCATAAGTATAGGCTCAGCTTTGAGAAATCAGTTCCGCCCATAGGGACCCTAGCCAGCGAGTAGTCGCTGCCCTCCGGACTGAAGTAGGACCTGACAAAATAGAGGGAAGGTCAAACCCTATACATTTTCGCCTGTCACCCCGGGGCACACGTGTATCAAGTCCTCTTGTCTCCGGACACATGGACAGCGTGTAGCGATGAAGGGCTGGATAAGGGCTACTCGGTCAGTGATACATGGCACTGACACTTGGTTTAGGAAATTGAACTTTCTCCTCTGTCAGCACTGACTTCTTCTTATTAAGTTTTGAGAGGGGAGTTTATGGAAGAGAAAGTGAACTCACTGCATGAGTCGCTCCTGCGACGACCAGCTCAGCTTCCGGATGTTTTCTCCAGCAGCATCCGTAAAGGACCCTCCAAGGCCAATGATCCCTTGATAGCGCAGCTCCCTTCGAATGCGAACTACCCCCGACTTGTACTTTTCTCCAGTGAAGTCTTTCTTCATTTCACGGCTACTCGTCCACTCCCCTCCAATTCCAAGAACTGTAAACAGAAAAATTAGGGCTACAAAATATTATTCTCATTAGATTTCGTGCTCCTTCAAGCGAGGTCCTATTACGCCGTGGTGGCAGCCATAATGGAGGGATACTACGAAAGAAACTGGATTTCGTGTCGGACGGTTCTCTAATTTATGTTTGTCTGGAATTGAGTTTCTTTCTCGTATTTATTGGGCAGGTGGATCCAATTTCTTTTCTTTGCTGCCCTTTGTCCCTTACCAATTCTAAATTATCAACAACACCACATCCAATATTGCACTTTCTTCACTTTCACTTTATATAAACTTATGGCTAGGAGTTAGTCAAGATCTTACTTTTTACCATGAATAATACCATATTAACACCAAACAAAATTCACTTGTCTAATTTGAAAATTTAAAATTCACGAGAAATTATACAATTCGCATGAGCTCAAAGTTATTTATACTCAACTTGATTTATCAAATGAATTATTTTTAAAAAAAATTGCGTTCTTGTAATCGAAATTACAAACAAGTCAAACTGTACTTAACCAAATACCGTCAATTGAACCCGTTTTATATTATTATTTAAAATATTTGAATTGTAAACATTTGCTTAAGTCTTAGTAAACTTGCTGGCACAATAATCATAATAATCAAGTTAGGTGTAAGGTGATAAAAAGTGCCATGAACTCTTTCTTTTCCCCTTTGTTTCGTAAGGCGTGTAGCAGTACTTACTTCTGGAAAGGAAGTCCTGGACACTTCTTTTCTCAATCTCCCGGCCATAAATTCCGTTCGGACTGAACTGGGAAGTGGAGAAAGTCTTGGTGAAAGCGGCAGTGGATTTATGAAGACGAAGTCCACCCTTCGTTGAGGTGTAGATTTGAACTTGGGCGCCTTCCGAAGGGCCTCGTCCTTCGAATCCTCTCCTGGGAATCTCAAGAGGCGCTGGAAGATCACAGTAAGTGGCGTTGCAGACGCATACGACGCTGCCACGGCCAAAGTCACGGGGTAGGCAGGGTTGCGGATTGAGATAGTCAAAGCCTCCTTTCACAATAACTGTCAAAATTTAATTCATAAAAAGTAAAAGAATCCACACATGAGAATAGCGTGAGAGATGCGTGAATTCTGGCCGTTAAAGGACGTCAACATTCGAAGAAAACTCCAATAATTATACAAACTGGACCAATTAGCAATCTCCCGACAGCAAATAAAGAGCAGTAAATAGAAGCACTTTCTGCGACAAGATTATGGATTGATCCCGGCAGGACAGGCCTTGTGACAAGGAAGTGAAAGCTAGGATTTAATTAATATGCAACTCATCTTCAAAACTAATTTCCTCGCTTCTGCCATCTTCATCCCTATCATTCAAAACTTTACTTTTAAGAAGGGAAACTTGGAAAGGCGACTTTCTCTTACCAAAACTTCAAATCATCCTCCCACAAATCTATTCCAGTTACTTAAAATCCAGGACACGAGGTAGTGGCGGAGAATTTGAAAGGAAGAGTAATGGGAAGTTAAGAGACTTTCTCTGAAGAAGGGACACCTATTCAATATGCGTCCTTCCAACAAAGAGACATTTAGCACCACAAAGTGTACTCAATTTACACGTTCTATTTACTTTGTCACTATCCTTAATTAAAAGGGAAGGATAACTCTCCTGACATGCCTTATTCTCCTTTTAGAAACCATCGATTCCAATACTAATTAAAACTTTATGGCCCATAATATTTAACATCATTACCATGAAGCCGTTTCAAGGTCGCTCTTGCGGTTGCACTCTTAAATTGGCAAATTACCTGCAAAGAAAACTGAGACTGAGCACTACCTCCAATGGAATTCTGCTGAACTGCATCTCGAGCCAAGAAGTATGGTTGCACTGACTCAAGGAAGGACTTCGAAGTCCTTAAAGTCACTACTTTGTTTCACACAATTTGTAATTTTATTTTTGCCAAAAGGACAGGCAGAGTCTTGTATGAACCCTACTTGCATAATGAGAAAAACAATGACTATTCTTCCTTTTATTAATGCCTCCTCCCACCCTTCAAGTTCCAACAATCTTCACAGAACTTCTTGTCAAAGATCTTCGAGCTCCAAATTTTAGCCGGCTAAACTCAAGACGCGAAAGATGAAGGTGATTAGAATTAAAGTTGCAAAAAATATTGTTGGTTTTTATTTGCATTGATTTTCTTGCAATGTTCCTAACATTTGTTTCAGAAATGTAAATTTTTAAAAAAATGTTTAAAAAATTTCTTGGCAGTGAGTTCAGTTAATAGCTAATGGTTACTAATAAGATTTCTTGGTTTCAGAGATTTAAAATCGATTTTTGATGACGCTTTGGACATTTTTAAGGGTAGGCGGTCCGACCTTGTTTTTTTCAGTAAGTGAATTATGAATTTTCTCCTCGTAACGACTTTCCCTGATTTATCATCAACGTAGCGAATACGTATAGAGGTACAATATCCTACCGTTAATATTGGCGCAGTATGGGCTAATGTACGCTACAAGCTGTCAGGAATGTGCGTGATTGATCTTTGCCAAGCATGAATCAAGGAAGAGAGGCTAATGCTCCTTATACAAATAATCCCTCACAAAAAGTCCATTCCAGAGACTTCATCATCAGATCACACTGAAGACAAATCATTGTCGGCAAAAATGGGATTTGCAAAAAAAATGCAACGTCATCACAATAACTCGCAATGCGCAAATGAAGATTATTCATCTCGAGTATGTTTACCGAAGCTAAAATGTACAACAAGGTAGACTATATGGAAGTTCATCTTCTGGATTCTTGACCTTTGCAAAATCTCTTCCCACATTAAGACAAGGCTGGAAACACAAATATTGAACCACAAAGTTATTTTTTATAACGTTTTCACACTTCCGGAATATGTAGAGAAAAAATGCTGAAAAGTAATGACATTGAGATGCGTTTAGCTGCAGCGAGACCATCCCAAGGAAAAAAAAGTGGCTTTTGGCAAGGAAAACGAGTTCTGTGGTGGTTTTTAGCAGGGGATAGCACTAAAGAGAGCACAGTTTCGTTTAAAGTGGCCTGAACCACTTGAAATTAGCGTTTACAATTTTGGTTGAGAGGTTGGGAACTACATATAACGCACACCTTAGCCGCAGAAAACGGGTCAGGAACTACGGAAGGAAAAATATATTGTTGGCAATGGGTTCTCAAATGCTAAGGCTACCGTGAAATTTCTTCCTTTTCCTCGTGTGCAGATCTGTCCTTGTACCAATAAAGGTGTAGATCATAATCAATTTAAATCCGCGCATCCATGACATAGTGACTTAAATTTGGAGGAAATCAAGGGAAACGCAACTCTTTGACTGGCACCACCACGTGCTCTGCACCTTTCCAACTTTTGCCTTTTTGCCAACTTTAAAAACACGTTTTCGGTGCAGCTAAATTTTAAATCTTTCGGACCACCATGAAGGCGTTTACTTTGTTTATTAATTCAATTAGTCAACTTCTCTTTGCTGAATTAGGCTGAGAAAGCATCAGGGTTTGCTTGATAGAGTGTACAGGAGGAAATGTGTGTCGTGTTCTGGAGGCGTTGAAATGAATGTCTCCTTCAGCCTTACGAAGTCTCTCTGGGAGGTTTTTCTTTTGTCTTTCCAGGTACTACAAGAATTAATAGCTCCTTTCCTACTTAAACTTAAAGCCTTCCCTCTGTTCCAGGATATATTTTTTTTCGGATCAACTGCATTTCTCCCTTCTTCCAGGATGATGGGGATCCGATCAAACATTCGGGACTCCTTCAGGCCGATTTTGCAATTTCAAATTAATTTTAATTTAAGAAAAAATCTTAAATCTTGGTATTCACTCACAACAGTTGGTCCAGTAAGGCAAAAGTCAGCTAGTTTCCAAATTCCAACACTTTGTAAATATCCAAAATTAAATTGCCAAATCTAAGACGATGTGATGAGGCTCTACCGTGCTCCTACAGATCCCCGGGAAGTATTTTTAACGGTATAATATCCTTCTTTTTTTTTTTAGCAGAGATTGTTTACTGTATTCTATCAAAGTAGGCACTGCATTGCAATATTTTCAATACTTTTCAAATACTTGCTCCAGTATAGCCAAAGAAAAATAGAATTAAACGATTTTCTGTTTATTGCTCTCAGGAATGATTTACGAGGGCGTTTATGAAGTTCTGAATGGGGTTCTCAACAAAATATATTGCTTTTTCTACACAACTTTTCCGATTGTTGCATCAAAGGGAGTTGAAACTGGAATTGGTTGAAACGATTTTTGTTTTTGAACTGTTAACATACAATACCACACTCCACTAGTGATGATTTCGGTAAGAGGTTCTGAGTGTTGTGCAATTTTAAATACTGTAAATTAAACCGTTTTTGTGGGATTTGTTATACGCATAGTACACGTAATTAGAATAAGCATGTAATATGGAAAGAGAGTCGTGCGAAACAGAAGATAGGGACTAGGGAGTGCATTTTCGCAATGAACGCCATGCACGATTGTTTTTAAGGGTAATTTATTCACAAGCTCAATCCAGCATGATGAAGAGACGTAAATATTTTCATACGATTTTGTTGAATGAATGCATGTTTACATGTTTCTCATGGCAGTTTCCCTTCAAATTGGATTCTAGCTCCCTATATAATGATGTTTCCATTATTTTAAGATTATTACGAAATTGTCATTTTAACTTAAACGTTTCTGAAAAAAAAAATGATGAAAAAAATTTGTCACGATCAAGCTAACCCATTAATACTGTACTCATTCTCTGAGAGAATTTTATAATTCTGAGCAGATCAAGATTTATAAACATCCCAATACCGGAAGTAAGGTACAAATTTATAATTTAGAAATGAACAAAAAATCGTACATGGGTTTTTACTATTAGGAGTTAGGGCCATGAGCATTTTATTCGAATAATTATGAACCTCAATTAAATATAAATGTGAAGTTTACAAATGTTGAATTCTAAAGTTGAACAGTAAATTGGTTTGTTAAAAGTTAGAAATCTTAGTATAAATAGCATTGACACATGATACACATCAAACCATTACCAAAATTCACGGAATAAAAATATGACGCACAAAATATCACTTTTAAGAGCTCTGTGTTATGAATGCGATGGAGAACCCTTCAATATTAATTTTTGAGTAAAATGGGGCGAAATATTGGGAGGATGCGATGGTTTGAGAGAAGTCGACTCAATTTAAAAAAAAAGTTAAAATTAGGGTTTTTGAGGGAGAAAGTTGAAAGTGTACTTTCTCCAATACTTTCTTCGGAGTCAGTTAAGTGGAGAGACTAAAGAAAGTTAGCGTTTGAAACGGGATGGAGCATAATCAAGTGATTTCTATGCAGCGGGGCGAGGGAGAGTGCCTCCCATAACTCAAGCCTCAATGAGAGACCCAATCGAATTTCCCACCTCCGAAGAGGACTCAGTCCTCCGGAAGGGATCCCGTCCCAAAGTTACCCCATGGGGGTGTTCATGTCCATCATCCCACGCCAGCACAAAGCTGGGAGGACATCGTGAAGCTAAAGTGAGTCGTCTGAGGGTGTCGATAACTTCTATCTCAGAAAGCGATGCTAACATTTTATGCCCTTCCAAAGCCCTCCCCCTTTACCACTTGCCCGTCTTCGGGCCCACATAAATCTATCTCCCAAACATAAATCAGACAAATGTCATCTATAAATATAAATGCTAGGGGAAACTTTAAGACTTAAGTAAGGCTAAATTCCCCAAAACACGACTCGTTTTTTTAAATGTTTGAAAATATACAAAATTGTCATTCAAGTTAAGAATGAAGATTTATTAAATGTATTATAGTTATTATTAAGTTCGCTAGGAGCCATAACTGGACAACATGGTGTAAATTAAATAGATTAACATAACTGGTAGAATTAATCTAAAATACAAAATTTAATTTTTATCAAAAGAAAATACTAAAGTATGAGTGTGATCATCGAACGTCGCCATTTAATGTCGGATCGGAAAGAAAGTTAAATTGAAATTTGTAAACCAAAATAAATTTAGTGCTTCTTTAAAAAATATAGCCTTCTTATTCTTGAAGCGGTTTTATGTGCAAAAAAGTGCTTTAGCGGTGACAGTAGTTTTTTCTGTGTCTTCGAAAAGAGAAACTAATCCCTGTGACTGATCTCTATCTGCCCAAAGGGAACTGAAAAAA
>VYYI01000520.1:0-30011 GCA_021029175.1 Bilobella aurantiaca
AGAAGGCAGTGGTCTTTTTCTCCTCTACTTTATTCGATTAAAAATCCATTTGGTAATGATTTGTCCATATCTGATGCATTAAAACAATTGTGAAGTGGAAACTTTTCGTGTAATGGTGCCCCCACTACTCTTATTCATGAATGCTTCTCTCGCTGTCAGAAGTTTTCCTTGTAAACGCCCTAGCTTAGGTCACCTTACGCATTCCTCTTTTTGTCTTTTTTTTTAAAGTTTTTTAGGAGACAGGACGGAATTGACTTGAACTCAAATACTTTTTAGCATTTTACAAAAATATAAATATTAAAATAAATATTTTTTTATTTACTAATTTTTACACGCTACAAGACATTAACTAAATAAGCGTCACCCAAGCCAATTACAATCAGCGACTCGATGATGGCGGGTCCACTGCTAATTGACTAACAATGAAACTACGTGAGCGTATACTAATGTGAGTTATATACTCATATAAGATTACTTTTAATTGTATTTAATTAAGTGCTAATTAGGTCTAGAACTATTCATGTTCACACTTTTTACATTATTAAAATTTAAAAATTTAAATAGAAAAAAATACAGAAAAATTCACAATTGATGGGCATTATATGAGTATTCCCGCACTGTCCCACCTTCTACAGGCTAAATCCCAAAAGAATTTTAAAATCTTATAAATTAATAAAATTTAAAATAAAGTGAATTGTTTTTCATCAAAGTGTATTTACTGTTGGATAAGTTTATGTAAAGTTGCTCAACCGTGTTTTTTTCTCAATTTAAAAAAAAATTGTTTTTCTATTTTATGTAAACTCAAAACAAATTTGACTCGGAGTATTTTTTCTCAATTTGAAAAAAAAATTGTTTTTCTATTTTATGTAAACTCAACTTAAATTTTACTCAGATTATTTTTTTTAACAAATTTTGTTTTGCCAACCACTTTTCTCCAATGTCACAACATCTTGCCAAGAATACACTTTTGAAAGTTTCATAGGTGTGCCAGCCGCCTATTTTGTTTTGTGATACATTGAGAGCTGTGAATGTTTAAATTTATTCCTGGGACAGCAGAACAACAATTTTTGGCATTAGTCGACAAATTGCATTAGGCATTAGTGCAAAAATTGACGCCTTGTTTTGCGCAAAACTTACTCATGTTTGTTAAAGCGTTCGATTTTAGTATGACCATATGGCCTGTTATCATGTCACAAATAAACCGTAGCGTTTTTTCGCTTTTGGGGACAAACCCTCACGACCCCACCCCCAAACTCACTGTTCACCCTTAAAGTACTCTCTCGCAAACTGATTTAAAAAAAATTAATTTGTTCGAGAGTCATGGCCCAAACAGCCGGACTGAGTCTTCATATTATGCAGCGAGATGCTAAACAAAAAGTGATAATCGGTTTTTTTGATCAAGTGAAAAATATGACAAGCTTGCCTAATCTCACTACCTTCAACCAAATCTCTGAATATATATATATTACTGTAATCGGATTCTCCGTATAGATTTTAGAGTAGTACATTTATTTAGCCTCATGCATAGGAACATGAATATTCACCAGTCACCACTGTCTAATCACGGTGTGTTTCGTGTGGCTGAATTCGTTTATTTTTTTTTGCTTTTTTTGAGAGCAAAAAAAAATTCTCAATTTTCCCACAAAAGCTGATGTGCGCCTTGTCCAGCTCCTTTGTTATTAAAATTTAATGTAGTGAAGACTATCCAAATAAATCCACGTTGAAAATGACGGAAAAGTAAATTAAAGTTAAATCCCTCCTGTCCTAGGACGGGCTTCTTGGCTAGTTATTAAATATTAACGCCAACAAAGCGCTACCATAAATTTTTCTTGCACAAATTATCCTAATCTGAGAGCCTAAGTTGTCTTGAGAGCTTCTTCAAATCCACAAATATCCATACACATTGTCAAATTTGATAGAGTATATTTGGAATCGTTTACTTACAGAGATCTCATTCTCATTACAACTTACAAGCTTAAGGCGCAGTGAGTAAAAATTTACATGTGAGGCAGTAGTACTACTCAGAAATTTTGCAGAAGTACTCGAGGATAAGTTCTCTTCTTATCGTTCAAAATCGCATACCTAAATTTTTTCAGTTTGTGTGCCCTGGCATTATCTCGCAAGCAGTGGAACCATATCTTGTTTTACCATCATCGGTACCAGCGATATAGATACTGAGCATATGTTCTGGTGGAGCTGCAAAAAGTACTTGATGGTGCTTAAATTGAAAAAAAAAAAACATTTTGACAAGTCACCTAACAACATCAGAAAAAGGAAAATTCATCTCTCCTGAAATTCCTATCGAGTGGACCTATAATCAAATGAGCAACAGGAAAGCAAGTCAAGTGTTCGCGCCACTAATTTATTCAATATATCAAGTCCTGCAATTTTTCTTTATCATGTACCCTGAACTATCCTGAAACAAGTCTTCCTAAATTGGAAGCAGTATCTGTTACGCGGGTCGTTCCATATACATTGTGTTCCCCAAGGCGACGGTAATATAGTTGCTTGTAAAAATATTCAGAACTTAGTTCACAAGAACTTGATCAAGAAATCGGTTATTATTTACTAAAACACTTTAGCCTGGTTCGCTCACCTTTCGGGAAAAAAATTGCTGTTCGACAGCATACATAAGCAAAAATACATGTACAAATTTGAGCTATATTGTGTAGTTCCTGAGATAATCGAGTTAAACGGACTGACAGAGAGACAGAGCAAAAGCATAAACTGTCTGACGCTATTTAATAATATCATCATATTTTGCCATGTGGTTTTTTTCTTGAATGATCGAATACGATGGACTATTGAAATAAGACATTTAATTCACAGAATTGTGTAGTATATTTTTCTGCAACTTTTTTTTGCTGAACATCAATGCCAAAGTAATTTTTAAACTTAGGTTAGGTTTGTGAAGAACGCGTCTTATCCAGGTGTCGTTAAAACGATGCTTTTTGTTTACTTAATCCTAATAGGAAATTAGGTTTGTTTTTATTTTGTTGTAACCTTGAGTTGTGTTTTACAGACTAATTGAGATTTCCATCTCAACAAATTTGTTATTGATGTAATACAACAGCCAAGATACATGCACAAAATAAATCACACTTTTTGTACAACTCCATGATTTTACAAATATAAGGCTAGTAGCACGATTGCTCAATATAGTCATTGTGGTATCGTAATATTAATACGTCTGCGAACAATAAGTACACCTCATCTTATTGTTTAGATTCTGTGACTAAAATGGTTTTCCAAATTTTAGTAGTGTCCTTAGGAGTACTCTACTTTGTTTGGTTCTGCTTGGAAAACTTTGGTGTATCAGGAAAGCCACCAGGTTGAAAAGCATTTCACAGTTATATAATAGCCAATAACGCCCGTCGTAGGAGAGGTGTACCCTTAAGAAATGACTTTTTTAATTATACAGACCAGAATTTTTATTTTTCTTGTACTACAGTCTAAATTTTTTGGCCAAAAGTCGTTTGGCTGGATATAACAATGTGGTTTACAAAAAATCGGATTCGAAGGTTCTTCACGACTTATGTAAATTTAAGTCAATAGACTCTTTTTTTCAAAATCGAGGTTTATTAGTAAAAATTGCAAGGTCCCGACTCAAATTTATAATTTTTCTTCATAGATTTTTATGATTGTTTTGGTTTTAAATGTTTGCAACATTTTAAAAATCTTTGACATTTTTGAAAGAAAAAATGTATTATGAGAATCTCTACGTTTCTCAACGTATGGATAATAAATCCACTTAACGCCCCTCTTTGACATTTTGAGTTTATTCGGGACGTCGAAAAGTTTTTGCTGACCACATGGCCCTTGAACGGGCTTGTTTTGGTATTACTCAAAAAAAACCAAAAAAAAAACCATGAATAGGTTCCTTGTCACGAAGTCACGATATAAAAATTAATTTTGATGTGTAACAATTGTAATGTCCTTAACAACGACAATGACATAATTATAGGGCCTTGGCGATTTCCACCATTTGGAAACCTAATTCAAATCATGCTACAAGACGAGCTTACATATGTTGCAATGCACAAACTCTCTAAAACGTATGGCGATTTAATGAGTCTCAAAATTGGTGTGAATGACGCAGGTAGGCATTGTCGAATAGAGAGTAGTGTACTATATACAAAATGTTTTATTAGTTAAAATACTAACTGTTTAAACTACTGTTGTTTAAATTATAATTGTTTAAATTACTAATTGATTAAATATGATTGTTCACAGTCATTATTTCCTCAAGCGAAACAGCTCGACAAGTTTTTGGCAAGGAGGAGGCCACTGGTAGACTTTGTACCGGACTCTTCCACGAGAGAAACTTGAAGCAGAATTTAGGTAACGCAATTATCTTGCCCAAGTTTCATGGGTTTTACCACCTTTCAAAACTCAAGATGATTCTAAATATTTTTATTTTAAATTTGTTTTAGTTTTATATATTTATTTCAAGTTTTAGTTTCATATATGTGTCTCAAGTTTTAGTTTATTTCCATTTTTAATAATTTAATAACAAAATTTAATAAATAAAATAAAAAATATGCGTGAGGCAATGTTGGATAAGATTGTAAGATTAACGCAGAAAACTGATTTCTGACATGTGAAAACAAATCGAAAGAGGAAATTATGGGAGAAAGTCATACCGTAACTCTCCAATTTATACCTCTAACGCCAGAACCGGGAATTGTTTTACATTAAAATATTAAGTTTTTAATAAGAATAAGAATTAGTAATTTTAAAATAAAGAAATTATAACTTTGTTTTACTTTTCTATGGTCATGTCTCGCTATGATAAAACTAGTAATTGAAAAATTACACTGATATAGGTATCACTTTTCTTCAGCCGCCTCAATGGGCCGAGGTAAGATTGTTTTGCAGAACGGCCCTTCGCAAGTATGGATACGAAAATCGAGAGGCAACGGAAAATTTATTACTGGACGAGTTGGTAGTCCTTCTCAAAACCATGGAGGAGGAAGCAGCTGAAAATCAGGATAACCAAGTGGATATTATCTCAGAATACTTTAATCGAAGCTATCTAAATATCATGCTGACTTACATGATGGGCGAACGATTCGACTACGACGATCCAGACTTTTGCGCTCTACTCCAATATGAGCATGATATCTTCAAGAACGGCAACGGCGTTGGCATGGGCATTGTAATGGCATATCCATTTCTCAGATACATTTTCCCTGAGCAGCTTGGATTTAAAGAGCAAATGAAGGGGTTTCGAGGATATCAGAAGATGTCGATGGTACTTGGATTGTTACCTCAATAAATAACTAATTAATTTACCTATATCTTTGATACATGACACTAATATATCATCTTTTAGATATTTTTAGATAAGCGTAAAAGGTTACCGTACATGGAAAAGCCACAGTGTTTTACTGATGAGTTTTTGATAAAGATGAATAGCAGAAGCGGAAAAGACAAGGCTCTCTATACCGGTAATTCGAAAATATTACTTTGCATAGAACTATGCGCCGCAGCTCATGTCAAAAATATTTGAGGGTATCATCAGAATTTGAAAAAAATTTGTCGAATTAATAATAGTGATAAATAATAATAACAAGATGTGTTAACACGTGGTTTTGAAGTTACTAATGAGACGAATTTTTTTTCGAAATATGGCATCTATTAAAAGGACAAGAAGTTCATGATGCAAAAACTGGCTTTACTAGTTTTTACAAAAAAGAAACTACTTAATGGTTTCCCCCATTGTGTCTATCCGTCTCACCGGGTATCCGTCAGAATCTCACAACTATCTCCGGAATTATTCCACATATCTTAAATTTTTTTACAGATATGAGTTAAATAAGAGTTGAGATCCTGTTCAGTTCAAGTTTTTTTTTAAACCCCGGTGACCCTATAGGGGGTCAAGGATCATTCTATCACAAAGTGAACAATATTCCGTATAAAAGTGGTTCCTCTTATGAAGGTGAACAACTTTTACCACGTATAGCAAAGGATATAGAGTACAATGGTACATTGAAAATATTTGATTGTTTTTTTTATTATGCTAAAGTTACGCAGTATTTCAAGTTTTAATTACTTTTTGCGTAAATTTTTAGAGGATGATTACACCGTGATCTTCATGGATCTTCTGCAAGGAGGAACAGATACTACAAGCAACGTCATAAACTTTACTCTACTCCACCTAGTGGCAAATCAACATATCCAAGAGAAGGTGTATGGCGAAATTTGCGCTGTTACCGGAAACACTCGTTTACCACGCCTCGACGACAAATCGATGTAAATCAAGAGTAGATAAATCAGCACAAATCTATTTAATATCGACATTAAAGTATGAGGTCAATTTGTGAAATAGTTGAAGCATTTTTGATTATCAATGTCAAGTGTAATGTCCATAATGAAATGGCACACTGCGAAAAAACTGCTAACCAAACAAGCCAGTTTTAGGACACGAGAAATCGACTTTGAATCTCTGATTCCACCTTTTCAGCAATTTTTTTGCCTTAAAATGACGGGTGTGTTTGTCTAGTGTTAAATAGGCTTATAGTGCATGGTAGCTAGATTTATGTCAGTAATATTTTGAAATCAATGAGTTGCTAAATGACAAGACTCTAAATTAAAAAAAAATTATAGGATGCCTTACACACAGGCTGTTCTTCTTGAAGGGTTGCGTTGGAGCCGAGTTTCTGTATTTGCACTTCCAAGAACAGTTCTCGCAGACTTTGAGTACCGTGGATTTCACATTAGAAAGGTATGTACTTTAACCACACATCAAAAGTTGTACTTACAACTAAACTACACCTACCATGATTTTATTACTTTAACATTATCACGTATGCGCATGCGTTAACTTACCTTTTAGGGAACTGTACTGATGCTCAATACCTACAGTATACTATTTGACGACAAGTTTGCCACGAATCCACACGAATTTATTCCGGAACGATTTCTTGACGACTCCGGAAACCTGGAACCAAAAATAGCACAGGAAGCGCTAGCTCCTTTTGGAATTGGTATTTTGAAACTTATTTTTTAATTCAAACATGATGTCTCAAACTGTTGATTACGTTTCATGTATCAAACGTTCATTGAACTTTTTTTCAGGGAAGAGAAGCTGTTTTGGCCAAACCTTAGCTCGTGACAGTCACTTTATGTTTATTACAACTCTGCTTCAACGCTTCCATTTTTCACTGCCAGAATGGTTCGAGCCAGATTTTGAACCCGCCATTGGACTCACTTTCCATGCTAAACCGTACAAAGCAGTCTTACGAGTAAGAGGCAAGGCGGCATAGTTATAGATACTGTAGTGTTTCAAGTAGCTTCGAATTCAAAACATGGTTTTAGTAATTGACGTAAAAAACATAGGCTTAAGAAACTATGTAATTTTTTTTAACTTTAAGAAACGGAAGTATAAGTTGTAAAACGAACTAAACAAGGTTTTGGACTATAATTTAATGATTTTCTACATAATAACAATAAAAGCCGCACAGACATATTTCAATCACCAAATATATGACCTGTGTTTTTGAACCGGGGAACTTCTAAGAAATATAGAATTCGATTTCAGTTTTTAATTGCCGTTGTAGTTTCCTTGTTTTATTGCACACGCCCACACGAAGTAAGCACAGCTTGAAGCGTAATTTACAATCTGACGACATTTATTAAATTTTTCAAAAGTCTACCCATACATGTCCTTGCATCCACATCTTGTTTTAGTAATTATGACAACTCATCGAGCAAAACTAATTGTAAGAAATANGTCTACCCATACATGTCCTTGCATCCACATCTTGTTTTAGTAATTATGACAACTCATCGAGCAAAACTAATTGTAAGAAATAACCATCCATCCTAAGTGCTAGAATTTTAATTGTCCTGTTGAATTGAATAGTGTGAAGTACCAAACTTGCAATCTCAAGCAGATTTTAAAACTTTGAAATTTTTAAAATTTGTTTTGAAAGGTTGATATGTTGTAAGTTAGTTAACAGTAAAACAGATTTGACCTTATTTGTCCTTTTTAGAAAGTATGACAGTATGACATACTGTGTAATCATTATAAATGAGTGGCTCCATGGACGCAAGTCCCAAGGAGTCACATAAATACCAATTCCAATTTTTGAACAAGAGCATTTGAAGTGACGTCACCACTGTTTCGCTGCCAAACTTTTACCACACAGCTTTAGAATGAAAATTATTGAGGAATTAAATGATTTTTTATATGAAACCATGACATTGTGAACACATAACATGTAATGTTTTTTTTATAACTAGAATATCGATTTCTGTATAATCATACGCTACAATCTACAAATCTACTGTTTACAAGGCGTTTAACGAAATGGGCGGAGCTATTTACCCAACTATTATTTTGCCTTGCCAACCACCTTGGTTAGTTCTTAGTAAACCTTCCGAGTAATTAGCATGTACGGGTAATTGCTGGTTCAAAATATGCATATCCATGTATAAGTCTCAATTTAACAACAGTTTTTTTTAATTAAATGTTTTTTATGAAGAGAAATGGGCGGAGATCAAATACTTTCTACAATATTGATTGGTCTTAGCAAAACTTGGATGTTGAATAACGTATAATTCTGAGCATTTGCAGGTATCAAAAACGCGTGATTATCCGCAGTTGCAACAAGTGTGTTCCATATTTTCCTAAACTGAAAACTATTGGAAAAAGCTGCCAACACAATTCACTGTAAAACATGATATAATGTAAATTGATTCTAGTTCCAATCTACTTATTTCCAGTTTTTGTTTTATCTCAAACTAAACCATTCCAATAAATTAATTAGTGTTATTGGTCTTTATGATTAGCAATCGTTAATAAAAGTCTGTAAGCATATAATTATAAAACAATTAGAAATATATCAACAATACATAAATATTAAAAAGAGAAATAGTTTTTATTTCCATAAAACTCTTTAGCATTGAGTGACATTAATTAATCCCATTGTATTTTTTATAGAATTTAATTTTGCATTTTGAAATTTTATGGTCATATGAGTTAGATGTATAGTTAATATTCCGTATATAATAATTTGGTAAGTATACTCAAAAATATAATTTATATTTATATTTAAGCTACAGTCAAATATTTCTCCATTATCCATTATCACCAAGAATCCATTATCAGCCCTCCCATGAATACTTTGTCCTTCTTAGCATTTTTGCTGGTTAAAATATGGAGCTATGGACATTTTTGTGTATACGCTGTTCCAGATGCAAATTTAAATGTGCTGCTAAATCCTCTAACATATTGCTATATTAACGTGATATTTTACACTGTCGTTGATATATCGCCTCCTTCAGTCCCAATGGTTACTACGACAACACCAAGGTATAATCCGTATGTCAATTATACTCTATGTCATAGAGCAACGTATTTAAAACTCTATAGTCCAGGACTTTGGCTCGACTATAATCCCAGTCTCTGTTCCTATGTCCAACAAAACTACCAAGTGAAAGGAATGCGATGCCTGGTGTTAATAGCACTCTATCCCAAGGCGCCTCACAAGGAAGTAGAAGATTTTTACTGGTATTTGAATCAATTTTGGAGTAGAGCTGATCTACAAGATTATGCTTTTCACAACGACAAAGGACAACAAGCTCGACATAGGCTTGCATTTCAACCCTACTTTCCAAGTAGGATACTCATGTATTCTATGCTTGAAGACCGAGTTTACAAATCAAGAAAAGAAAGCGGCTACTCACCTGCACCTGAACTTTCTACTCTAAAACGGGAGTTTGCATCATTTGCCCAGTTTCCATTAGTTACTGTTGCAAAAACTAACAAAAGCAGCAAGAATCAGGATATGGAATGGATAGTATCCTTTTCCTTGCCTGGATATTCGTACTTTAAAGAAATTATTATGCGTCTTGATCCTAAAGAGGGTAAGAGGTTTGAGCATTTGGTAGAAAATAATTCTTAATATTATTATAATTACTAATTAACATATTTTTGGTTACATATGTTCTTTGATTAATTGATGATTGATACAATTTGCCTTTCTCGTATTGATTTTTTTTTTGCACAGGATTTCAGCATTGTAAGTTCAAAACAGTAATCAAGAGGTTTCGAAAACACAGGATTAATCTGCTGGTGCGCTCAAAGTTGAGAGAGAGGATTCCGCCAAAGTACAAACCATACTATCCTGGTGTAGTGAACATTGAGCCGATATTAGTCGAATTCATTGGTCGGCACTTTAACAGCAGCGAAGTACTGGATATGACTAGTAAATTGGCGGCAAAGTCACCCTCTGCAAATACATGGAATTTGACTGTGAGCTTGAGTTTTGTTGCCGACGCCTTCATTGGCTCGAATGTTTACCTTATACCTGTAATTGACGTAACACGAATAGGAATTACCTGTGCGGGTCAAAATGCTCAGCTTGGATTCACAACATATTTTGAGCCTTTTACTAATGAAACTTGGCTTAGTCTTAGCATAACCTGTTTTTGTACATGTGCAGCACTATTTCTCGTTTCTCCAGCTCGAGGCAACCGAGCAATTATTATATTATTCCCAGTAGCAATTTTACTTGAAGCTGATGTTTCTATCGAGAAGTTGCACTTTAAGTTTAAGTCTTATCGGTTCATTATAGGTCCCTTTATGCTCCTAAGCATAGTTTTGACCAATGGCTACAAAGGCATAATTACAACTTCAGTAATTAAGCCCTTTGCTGTTGTCGGCCTTGAGTCGTTAGCAGCCGCCGTTGAGCTCAAATATAGCGTTCTAGGACAACATGAAAATATAGCAGTATCAACTGTTTGCTGCAACACAACTGTAGGACTAGAAATGGACATTCATAAACTAGAAGGGGTAGATGATATGTCAACAGGAATTAAGGGTGGAGTCATAGAGACTTGTGGTGAATATTTAGTACAAAATGAGAAAACAGAAATTGTAATGAACATTCCTCTCCCCTCAGACACCAGGGTAGATATCATGAAAGCTATCTCGGCTGTTAAGAAAATACGAGACTTTGATGAAAATAGCATTCGACAGAGAAAAGTGCGGCAAATTGTAATGCTCGCCAAGTATCTTCGACCACTTACATGTGCTAGAGACGTTCCAGATGAGTTGAGTAGTTGTGACAACGTAATGTACGTTGATGCAGTACAAGTACTACAAAAATATATCTACTTGGAAAACTTCAACCCAACGAGAAAAGGACTATCGAAGTTTTATCTACTTAAAGATACCACTGGCATGCTTCGAGTGGAAATTTGGGGTATTTTACTGCAACCCGATAATTTTGGACAAGATGTTTATTACAACGACGCCAACTTAATTGTGGAATCTGGAATTCATAGGAAAATTTACGCAGAAGGAGAAAACATGCGTTGGCTACAAAGCGTAGAAGAGAGTAGACGCAAGCATGGAAGCCTTTTGGATCAAACGCTTATCGTTCATCCTCTAGATCTACAAAGTAAAATACGTATGATCTTCTACATTTACTTGATTATTATAGTAGGAGCTTTAGCATCTATTATAATAGAGTTGCTAACAAATCTTACAAATGCATCAAGTTATAGAGTAGTTAAAATTAATCTAAATGAACGTGCAAAACCGAATTAGTGTTATATATTGTCACACTCGAAAAGTCCACGACGACGCCTTGGACGCGACATTTATAGATTTCTTAGTAGTAATTAGTACTAACTATCATTAGTAGGCGCACATTTGCAGACATGTGTCTGGTTGCTTGTGGTGTTTTGGGTGATTATCGAAAACCATCCGGAATCATGCAGCCATCTTCTGGCAGAAATTGGAAACTTTTAATACCAATGCCCCAAACGGCTACCATCGTTTGATGGCACAGCAGAGTACATTAGCAACTAAAATAAACAAACCGAAGAAGAACATTTCACCGACTTTTCTGACTACTTTCAATTGCTTTAATTTTTACTTCATTTTCGAATTATCTTTGCGCGTCATTTCCGGGCAAAATTATTCCATATCTAAAAATAATTCATCATAGTAGTAATATATTGACACTTTAATAAACCATAAATCCATTACTCGAGTTAAAGTAGTAGTTGAATAGAATTTAGTTTATTCTAGCAATTAAAAATAATAATCAATTTCCTCAGATTGTGAAACCTAATTAACTACGAACATATTATGAGGTCACGGTAATTATTAGTTCTTTAAGTTAGTTTGGCTATAGTAAACTCTTGACTTTATTATCTTTTATTTTATTTTTTACTTTTTAACTTAAACATTTGACGAAGCCTGTGAAATAGACTTTAAGCACTTTTTCTTGTAACAACTTATAAGCCACAGATATTCAAATTGATGTTCTGGTCATGTTTAGTTTGTTCTAGTTTTTTTCTGATTTAGTTTTAAGGTTAATTAAAAAACTCAAATTTTTAAACATAGCATAAACAAAAAGGTTATTTTTAGCCAAACAAAAAATAAGTCTTTGGGACATTTCACGCGAATCGAACAGCGACAACCAAATTTAATTAGTGCCAGGCACTAATGTATTACTTTCAGAGTTCATGAGTTCAAGTTTAAAATCAATTCATCACAAAAGACAAATGCCAAAACTGGAAGATACATCTAAGAAATGGCATCGGCATATTTCTAAGCTGTTAAAAGACAATTCAGCAAGGGAGAGCATTAGTTGCTGTGGAGGTTGCCAACAGCACTGGTGTGAACAGTTGAAAGGATACCTCAAATAGAGGGATTGGATTGAGCATCGGCATATTTCTAAGCTGTTAAAAGACAATTCAGCAAGGGAGAGCATTAGTTGCTGTGGAGGTTGCCAACAGCACTGGTGTGAACAGTTGAAAGGATACCTCAAATAGAGGGATTTGATTGGTTGTGCCATCAGAATTTCTACGCCCTAGCCATCCTTAACAAAAGCAATTTTTTGCACAGTTTCCGCATCAGTCGGGTTATAGTCCGCTAACAAATCCAAATTTATGTCTTACTTTTACAGTGGGAGATTCTCTGCAAAGTATTACTTACGTCGACAACTTCAAAGGTATCTACGACCTAGCCATCCTTAACAAAAGCAATTTTTTGCAGTTTCCGCATCAGTCGGGTTATAGTCCGCTAACAAATCCAAATTTATGTCTTACTTTTACAGTGGGAGATTCTCTGCAAAGTATTACTTACGTCGACAACTTCAAAGGTTAATTCTCCGCTGTAATTGTCGTATTTTTTTCTGGTCGTCCGTCCATTTATCCATGCATGCACTTCAAGAAGATGGTGTTGGTGTCGCTCCTTATATAAACACACGTTTTAGATTCTTACTAACAAAATTGAACAAAAGTTACAAGAGCCAACAAATTTCAAGGAATCACCCATTTGACGAGTAACGACTAATACAGGCGTGTTTTGCTAGTAGTAACGAGAAATGCGCAGTTAAAACTTTACCATGTAAATACCTTTAGCAACATTAAATGGTTAAATTTTTATTTACTCAAGAAAGTAGCCACTTGTGACGCTACTCTAACAAATTTATTATAATTTTAAATCCAATTTTAAATAACTGTCGTCTAAAATTATAATTGCTTTACATAATTTTACCTTGATTATATACAACATTACCGCCCACGGTGCGGGGGGTCAGCAGACTGCTGCTAGCTTGGGTAAGTGCCAAAATCTGATGCTGGTACCAGTAGAGTAACAAAAAGTAGTGGTGCGACAGTGGTGCTTGGAGGCCTGGAAAGTTGTGGTTGTGGTGGCTAAACATGCGTCGGTATGTGTAAGGTGGTGTTTTGCCTATACCACACTGCAGAGGCTCCTGATTGGTCTACCCTAAGTTTACTATCAAGCAGTATCTCCATTCGTTTCAGATCTTGGATCCTCTCAGTTAACACACAAGCAAACGTGTTGAATAGGCAAATGTCAAATAGCATAAAAATCATACGACATTACCCATTAGGCTTTTCTGGGAAGCTACTCAATTTAGCCACTTTTAGCTGTTATTATATTCTCTAGCTGACATTTAGATTTCATGTTTATTTGCATTAAATAAACAGAATGATTGATTTGTTAGGCTAAATTTTATAAGACAAAATTCAATATTTCTGCAAAGGGTACCTAAAGTGACGTCACCACTGTTTTATATCCAGAGCTTTGCCACATGGCTTTAGAATGAAAAATTATTGAGGAAATAAATTATTAATTTATGAAACCATGATATTGTGTGTCATTCACATGAGAGGTATTAAATATTTTTTTTTCTAACAACTGTTAATTTCTGTATTATCACGGCAGACATTATCGACAAAGCTATTTACCACTGTATAATGACGGTGTTACGTGCGAGGCTCGGGAGCATGACAAGGTTTTTTTTCTGTTTTTTTTTTTCTCATTTTTGCCTCCGTCCGCCTTTACAAAAAAATTACCATTTCAATTCCTTGGCACTAGAGATGGGCATTGATGTTTTGTAATGTTAAATAAAACACATGAAATTCAACAGAGCATTAGAGAAGCGCGACTTTGCGCGCTCCTCTATGGCAATAGGTAAACTGCGACCAGCAAAATTAAAACACAAAGATCCAGAAATTTAAAATAAAGTCACACTGTCCTACAACAAGCTGAATCTCTCTTATATATTAATCACTATTTATTATAGCTGCAATTCTATATGTAAGTACGCAAAATGGTCTCACAAAGAGTCATCTACACTCGTTCAGCGCTAAAGATGGGCATTAATTTTGTTTTAATTTTGATCTTTTTTTGTGAAAAAAGTCCTATAGGACGTGCAAGTTTGACTAGTTGATTATAAGTCTTGAAACGATGTGGGTAGGGTTTTTCCTTTCAACTTCCTTGTTTAGTACTTAGTAAACCGTGGACGTAATTAGCGGTTACTGGTAATTGCTGGTTCAAAATATGCATATTCACATATAAGCTCCAATTTAACAACAGGTTTCTTTAATAACACGTCTTTTCATTGTGCTTCTTATTGGTTCCAAATCGACACAAGTTGGCAAAAAGGACTATTTAAATGAACCAAACTTTTATTCGACTGTTGATTTTTGTTGACTGTTCAGTATATACGTTCGGTATTTGTAACCTTAGTGGAAAACCTGTGTTTTCTTTGTAAGTTTAGTGGATTAATTAGGTAGAGTTAATGCAAAGAGTGAGAGACGGTGTTAAATAGATAAAAATAGATAGTTAATTAGATCGTAATTAACATAGGTTTTGCTTTAAAACTGGGGTTAAAACTGGTTATTGCATAAGAAATTGTTTATAAAAAGTCTGTCTAACAAATATTTCTTTATATGGTGTTTAGAAACAAGATAGAGCTAAAATTTTTTGAATTTTAGCCCAGTATTACTTTCAGTATTATGAGAAGCTTAGTTGATAATTAATTATTTTCTAGTCAAGAAAATATCGATTTGTGTGTTCAATTGGTCAATATCTACGACGCCATTGTCTAGAACAGGTGAAGAGGTATGGGCGGAGATTTAAACAGTCTTGGTAAGTTCTTATGAAAACTTGGATGTTGAACAGTGTATAATTTCCAGCAATTGAAGGTTTGAAAAACGTTTATCCGCACGTGGAACAACTGTGTACCATAGATTTTTAGAGACTAATAACTCAGAATATCATAAAAGAATACTTGCAAATAATTGTCGGTGGTTTAGCATTGAGTGACAATAATTAATCGCATTGCAATTTTATTTTATTTGGTTTAGGTCTCTGACAGTGACTACAAAACATACATATTAATAAGCATCGCGCTTGCTGTTTAAATTAGGTTGTCAGAATTTAATGCACAAAACTAGATAAATCAATGGATCAAATGTATTATATGTATAGATAAATATAACAATCCGAATATATTTATATCGTGAATAAGGTATACATATAATATATGGTATTTATACTATATATTTTTTTTTCCATAGTATTTAAGCTATATTAAAATATTTCTCCAAGATTCCACAGCCCTACCATGACTATTTTGTTATTCTTAGCATTTTTGCTAAGTCCTATATACGCTGTTCCAGATACAAATTTAAATATGCTGCTACCTCCACTTAAAAATTGCTATATTAACGTGATATTTTACACTATCGTTGATATATCGCCTCCTTCAATCCCAATTGTTACTACGACAACACCAAGGTATAATCCATATGTGAATCATACTTTATGTCATAGAGCAACGTATTTAATACCCTATAGTCCAGGACTTCGACTCGACTATAATCCCAGTCTCTGTCCCTACGTCCAACAAAACTACCAAGTGAAGGGAATGCGATGCCTGGGGTTAATAGCACTCTATCCCAAGGCGCCTTACAAGGAAGCGGAAGATTTTTACTGGTATTTGAATCAATTTTGGAGTAGGGCTGACCTACAAGTGTATTCTATGCAAAATGACAAAGGAGTGCAACTCCGACCGAGGCTTGCATTTCAACCCTACTTTCCAAGTAGGATACTCATGTATTCTTTGCTTGAAGACCAAGTTTACAAATCAAGAAAAGAAAGCGGCTACTCACCTGCACCTGAACTTTCTACTCTAAAACGGGAGTATGCATCATTTGCCCAGTTTCCATTAGTTACGTTTGCTAAAACTAACAAAAGCAACGAAAAAGTGGATTTGGAATGGATCATATCCTTTTCTTTACCTGGATACTCGTACTTCAAAGAAATTATTATGGGTCTTGATGATAAGGAGGGTAAGACTCTTTAAAAAATAATTATAATTGCCGAATTTTTATGAATGATGGGTACACATGGGCACACTCACTGACTAAATACTCCAAGAGCGGTGACATCCAAAGAGTAGTCAAAATACGAATGAGTAGAGCAGTGATGAGAATTGAGTAGGAAGAATTCTGGTGAGTATTGTATTACCAAGAAGTGAGTAGTAGTGGTCAGAAGTGGAAAACGGAGTGAGTTGAGAGCAGTTGAGTAAATACTGATTTCCTATTATCTGGCCCTTTGATCTCAATATGGACTTTCCGTTGCCAAAAAAAATTCAAAATACCGTGTAAGTAGTTCCCCTTTACTTTTTTAAACCAAACTTTTACTTTAGAAAGAAAATCTTTATAAAATAAAGAATAATAAATAATATACAATTACTAATAAAATAAAATTAGTTTTGAAAAATGAAAAAAAATAGCAATATCTGACCACACATCATACTACTCTGTATACTGAAGTAGAATGCAGGGTTATTTTGGTCAATTTTGTTGGCTTAGTTTCTGCTGCAATTATCTCGCTGAACGGTAACCAGCAGAAAAAGCATCCTCTGAAAAAGTTGTTCATTTTATCATTTTGATCATTTTTGTATTGATCATATTTGGAGCTAAGAAGAAGGATTCAAAAATGTACCTTTTTTAGTACTTTTTTTAAGTAAAAATTCAAAACTTCATCATATGAGGGTATAGAAAATGTGAAGGCCGGAAACTGTCCCTTCGTATGTTTAAAACTTAAGTCCCTATTCTAGTCTAGTAGTTTAGACTATCGCTATTTCTTATAATTATTAAGCAGCGTATTAACTACTTCATGGGAATGTTCTGTCCGTCCGTCTGTCCGTCTTGTCGCGCGATAACTTTCGGTTGGGTTAACTTTTTTCGAATCGGTTTTCAGGCATAGATAGTAGGGTTCAAGGGTAAGGCCAAGTTCGAATATACCCTTCACCCTCATTTTGACGACTCCCTAAATGATCCCCAATCCGAAAATCAAAATTTTCAGGTTTTTGTTTGTTTAGCATAATACGAAAAGTTATGATGATTTCAAGGATCTAAGCAACGCCAGAGCATCTCCCCTTATTGCTAATGACCCCAAATGACCCTCAAAACCAAAAAACCGATTTCGGTTAAAGGGTATTTGGTAGTTTTCCATAAATCAAAAAGTTATGATGGTTTCAGCTTTACATCTGACCCCGAACCCTTCAACCATTTTAGGATGAGCTTGGTAATTGACCCCAACCCCAAAATTTGATCTTTTCGTGGTTTTGTTAGTGTTGCAGGAAAATATTTTGATATCAGAAACAATACGCTACTTAATTTACGTCTGTTTACAACGGTTTATTAAAATTACTAATAAACATTTTTATTTTATGTATTTTATGTATGATTTTTATGTATTCTTTTGTAAATTTATGATTGATACAAGTTGCCTTTTACAGAATAACGTTTTTATTTGGCAGGATTTCAGCATGACAACATCCAAACAGTGATCAGGAGGTTTCGAAAATCCAGGATTATCCTATTGTTGCGCTCAAAGTTCAGAGAGAGGATTCCGCCAAAGTACAAACCGTACTATCCTGGTGTTGTCAAAATTGAGCCGATATTACTCGAATTCATTGGTCGGCACTTTAACAGCAGCGAATTTCTGGATATGACTAGTAAATCGGCGTCAAAGTCACCCTCTGCAAATATTTGGAGTTTGAACGTGAGCTTGAGTTTCATTGCCGATGCCTTCATTGGCTCGAATATTTACCTTATACCAGTCATTGACATAAAGCGAATAGGAATTACCTGTGCTGGTCAAAAGGCTCAGCTTGGATTCACAACATATTTTGAGCCGTTTACTGTTGGAACTTGGCTTAGTCTCATCACAATCTGTTTTTGTACATGTGCAGCACTATTTCTCATACCTTCAGTTCGAGAAAACCGTCTAATTATACTATTTTTTCCAGTAGCAATCTTACTCGAAGCAACAGATGTTTCACTCGAGAAATTGCCCTTTAAATTTAAGTCATATCCGCTCATTATTGGTCCATTTCTGCTACTTAGCATAGTTTTGACCAATGGCTACAAAGGTATAATTACTACTTCACTAATTAGGCCCTTTGCTGTCGTCGGCCTTGAGTCGTTGGCAACTGCTGTTGAGCTCAAATACGATGTTCTTGGACATCACGAAAGTATACCAATATCAAATGCTTGCTGCAAATCAAGTGGAGGACTTGAAATGGACATTAATAAACTAGTGGGTGTAGATGGTGTGTTACCAAAACTTGTAAATGGCAAGTTTCAGACGTGTGGTGAACATTTAGTACAAAGTGAGCGTACAGAAATTATGTACAATATTCCTCTTCCCTCAGGCCCGAGGGTAGAAATATTGAAAGCTGTTTCGGCTGTTAAAAAAATACGAGACTTTGATGAAAATACCATTCGACAGAGAAAAGTGCGGCAAATTGTTACGCTCGCCAAGCATCTTCGACCACTTACATGTGCTAGAGACGTTCCAGATGAGTTGAGTAGTTGTGACAACGTATTGTATGTTGATGCGGTACAAGTACTACAAAAATATATCTATTTGGAAAATTTCAACCCAACGAGAAAAGGATTATCGAAGTTTTATCTACTTAGAGATACCACTGGCATGCTCAGTGTGACGATTTGGGGTATTTTACTGCAACCGAGTAATTTTGGACGAGATGTTTATTACAAGGACTCCAACTTAATTGTGGAATCTGGAATTCACAGGAAAATTTACGCAGAAGGAGAAAACGTGCATTGGATACAAAGCGTAGAAGAGAGTAGACGCAAACATGGAAGCTTTTCGGATCAAACGCTAATCATTTACCCTCTAGATTTACAAACTAAAATACGTATGATCTTCTACATTTACTTTATTATTATGGCAGGAGCTGTAACATCCATTGTCATGGAGCTGCTGATGAATGTTAGTAGTAGAGTTGTTGGAATTAATTGAAATGTATTTGCAAATTAGTATTAGTGTTATGAGTAGATATTTTCACGCCCAAGAAGTCGGCGACGAAGCGGACGCGACATTTATAGATTACTTAGTAGCAATTAGTAGTAATTAGTAGGAATTAGTAGTAGTTGGCGCACATTTACAGACATGTGACCTTATTAGTCTTGTCATCTGCTAGTATTTTAGTTTTTTCGACAGGGCTTTGTGATAGTTGACAACGATTTTGCCTCCAAGGCATCTTATGGCAGAAATTGCAAGTTCGCAATTACAATGTCTCACACTACTACAATTGTTCGATGACACTTCGGAGTACGTTAGCAACTGCAGTAAAGCGGACGAAGAAGCATAATTTAGAGAAATTGTAAATTTATTATTAAATAATAATAAATAATAAATAATTTCACCCGATTCTGAAAGAGGTTATAATATTAAAAAAACTTGTTCACTCATAGCGTAAAATTCATATTTGCTGGGCAACAAATTTACTCGAGTCACTAACTAGAATGTACATTTATTGTACTTGAAACATTTCTTGTTAAAAAAATTTATAATAATTATGATAGTGCTATTAAAATCAAGTAAAATTTACTGATATATTACGAACCCAACAATTGTTCTCGTCATATAAAGGAAATCGAATCGATAATGGCATCGAAAATGAAAGGTAAAATGTATCCAACTGTCGGTGGATAAATATGCAGACGCTGAAAAGGCGTATTCTAAGAATTTGCAAGTCTACTAGATCAATTTTTTCAAGGTTTAAAACCTGAACTTAATAGAATTATATAGAATTTGAAATTGAAATTTTGAATTTTGCGATTAGTGGTTAAATGTCATTTGTATGATATGCTGATGCCAAGTTCAAGTTCAGGGTTACCCAGAAATCCAACGCTAAATAAATCTAGTTATAACTTACCTATAAACCACACACAAATGAGCACCAGAATTAACTAACAATCAATTGTTCGTATAAAGTTCAAGCAAAGTAAGCTACACTTCAAATTTTGTAATCAACTCAACTAATTTGAAACAATAAAAAATGAATAGAGGAGGTTTAGTATTGTTTAAAATTTACTGTAGCGGTAAGAGCATGATGCTCAGACGTGAGCTACTGTGCCATTTTACGCCTCATGCTATACTTATAGTTTCTAGCAAATAGACTCTTGCGTAAGATATATTGAGTTCTTTTAGTAGATCTAGTTAAATATGCTGTAAAGGCTATAAGGTTGAGTATCTGAGTACCTTAAAGCGCAATTAAGGCAATGATTGGATGCTAAATTAAAATATTAAGTGTATTAAGTATATAACCATAATGCCGCTGGTATATCGGCAAATTTTCTTAATCATGCTGTTATAGTGTCGCCAAATATGTTGCTATGAGACATTTCGTCAGTATCATTAGTTAGTTCACAATAATTGGCCGTTGAATTTCTATTTTTTTTTACCTTTTTCTATTTAGCAGTGAATGTGCTAACTCAGAGCACACAACGTTTGAAACCAACTTTGTGCATCAATATGTGAAATTTGATAATCCAAACTAACAAATCAACCGCCTCTTATTTGACCTGAAACTAAACCTTTTGCCTTGGCGTAAACAATTCATAAAAATCAATTCAAATTTTCTCCATTTTTGAGATACCAACTTGTGTCTAATCCACTCAAACGTAAATCTGATACAAGCTAGTATAATGCAAGCAAAAAACATTGCATAGCAGGAAATTACAAGGTTGCTGTTTAAATCAAGGCGTGCCTGTGTCCCTCTGCTTCTACTTTTCAGAACGTTTTGTCGATACACATCTGTTGTGTTGACAGTAACGTGTGAGAATAGACCGGAATGCATAAGGGAACTCAGCCGCTTGACAATCGTGCCCGACCGATCCCAACTTGTCTGAGTAATGCGAATGAATTTTGGCGCGCTAAAAATTTCATCTTTTCCAAAGTACAATTCATGCCTATTTAACCCGAGTTCTTCTAGTATAACTGCTTCCAACTCAGTTTTTGTGCCTAACATCAAAGTTTTGTTGCATAAATTCAAAGTACTAAGCCAAGAATAATTTGTATCCTCAGGCACAATTATGCTGTCCAACATCTTTCTCATGAGCGGCGACAAAGCTTGCTTTTTCTTAGCATGTTCACGCATCAAATCAAAAATTTGGTTGCGACTCTCATAACGATAGAGCTTTTCGCGTAGGTAGCGTAAGTTGACAGGTTTTTTTTTTCTTTGCTAGCAGACGCGTATGTTCTAAATCCGGCATCATTTTATCGAGTTGAGCCTTATCCACTTGAAGGATAATTTGAAAATTCATTTGCATGGCTTCTTGAAAAAAACAAAGTTGACGTTTTGGAAGCGGCGATAAGAGATCCAGAGTCAAAGAGCTCTTACAAATGCTCGTGAGAACAATGCCAGTTAGCAGTAAACTTGCAATCACGTGACGTAGCATCGGTAGGGCCTTTGCTGCTTGGCTTAGTAACATTTCTTGTTCAAAAATTATTGTAATATATAGAAAAGTAATACTGTCTTTCAAGCGCTTCCAATAGAAAACAAATCGTAGTATCATAGAAAACAGCACTATCGTCGGGATAGCCGTTATCCAAAAATTGGGTGCAAAGATTTGTGCATACTTTAAGAGTGTAACGTAGTTTCCATAGTTGTGACACGTGACAAAGTTGTGTGTTAGACTCCCTGTAGTGTACATCCAGACACTTTTAAGTGAATCCTTACTTTTGGCATGATATTCAGGAAGGACTTGCACATGGAACAAATTCTCCGTTAGCCTAGTATAGGTCGAGTTGTACCTAGGCTTAAAATTGAAGTTCCATTTTCCGACAACGTCAAATATAAGAGATTGGATTTCATAAAATTTGGAATCTTTGCTTTGTGAGACACTTGCATAAGTTGCATTGTTAGTTACATTTCCACCAACGAGAAGGTATCCTATATAGCGATTCAACCAAAGCAACTCCCATATCATTTGGTATTCAACATGCACAAGATCATTATGCAAAGTACTTAAAACGGACCTAAAGTTTTGCAAACCATTTAACTGAATCTCGTCAAAAATTGTTGACGACATAGAGGCCTGATTATGGGATTTAAGGACAACTACCTCGAGTGATGAATTTGGTCTCAAAAATAGGTGAAATTCTGTAGGTATACCACGAAGAATTTCAGCCTTAAATGGCAATTCAAGCTTTTTGTTATTGTTTTCGTGAATAGAAATATAGTATGTAAAGTGTTCTGGAACATACTTCATCATGCTTTGACGTAAGTAGACAAAACTCCGATATTGGCTCCTTTCTGGATAGTCAACCGAAAGTGCAACCCAACAAATTTGTTTTTGTTTTACGACAGTTGCAAATACAGTTTTAAGATAGTGATTGTACCATTCGGGCAGTTCTTGTTTAGGCAACTTTCCATTTGCAAGTTTCATTTGAGGGGCAAGACTATGCAAAAATAAGCGCGAAGATGGAGTTGAAGGATTGCCAAGAGTAGAATGCGTAGATGTGTAATGCACAATTTCAAAAGAACAAGATCCAAAAGCACTGTATATGTTGCCGAACACTGATGAAAGAACGTTGCAACTGGTTGCAGTTACACTAAATGCGAATACTTCTGTCCAAATTAGGGTTTGCATCCTGTTCAAAATGTGTTTGCAGTCAACTTCTCTATAAAAAAATAAGACAGTATTTGGGAAATAATTGCACAAGTATCAGTAAAAGTGACAATATTGCAAATTTGTAAAAATTAAAAATTAGTTAAACGTTTAACTTCTCAATGTTATTTGTAATAAGGTCAAACTTCTCAATGTTATTTGTAATAAGGTCAAACTGTCCACTGTCAAAATACAATTGTCAAAATTAGGTTAATGTTATTTCCTATAAAATTTCCCAACAAAAGAAAACGTCGTAGACTTGAAATGCTCACAAAATGGTATATATGACATTTTGCATGCCACCGATATTTTCCTGCTCACTTACATGTATGATAAATAAACGAATTATTTGCTAAGCTCAATTTTGTATGCAGCGGCAAATAGGTTGAAAGGTAGTTGCTTGAACATAACCTAATTATAATGTAGCTTGGTCAGCATAAATTAGATTAAGTTTTTAACTTTTCTTTGTTCACATTTATGTTTAATTTAATTTTCAATTCATTTTCCAATGGTCTATGTGCGTCATTTCCGGTCAAAATTAATCCATACCTAGAAAAAATTAATCATGGGTGTATTATATTGACAATTTTTATAAACTACACGAGTGATGTTAGTTGACTAGAATTTAATTTATTCTAGCAATTAAAAACAACAATCCATATCCTCAGTTTGTACAGGCTACTTTAATTACGAACATTTTATGAGGTCACGGTCCTTTGTAATTAACTAGTTTGTTAGGTCAAGCAAATGAAGTTGCAAAAAATAGCAAGTTATCTAGCTTTAACCTTGCGTAAAATTAGTTTGTCACATTAGTGAGGTTTAATAGCGCACACTTTAGTGTTATATGAAACTAGTATAGAAACCCGTCCATTAAATGACAGGAGTAGACTATGAGTTGTCCGCACGCGTCTCCCGTCTATTTGCTTGCGTTGAAAATTCTACATGCAAACTCCAATCTCTCCTCTATCACTACCCCGCCCCCCCTGATACACGCTTCAGTCCTCATTTAATAGTAGATGTATTTTTTATTATAATTAATTTACATTTAAGTTTTACTTATTGTCAAAAATTTGCTTAATGTAAAGTTTTTGCCAACCATGAAAATGTAAGTGTAACCTAACATTACGACTGACAGAAGCTGCCATAAGGTACAGCTATGCCTACGATGTTGCACGGTGTGTTAATGAAAATTTCCTGACGTATACATTCTACATATCTAGTAGTAAAACAAGATATCAGAACCCTACTAGTAAATAAACTTTCTAGTTTTCTTAAAGAAACTTTTGACAATTTCTTTGGCAAAACAAGCAGTAGCAAAAACTACTCCTAGTAAAAATATGTAGCCTAGCCCTATTAAACTGCCCAGTGAAAGACTTTTGGTGTCTTCATCCCTACTTAATATCCCTCGTACAATGGACTTAATGTCCTCGTTGTGTCCGTCAGTCCGCATCCACCGTCCCGCCTCTGTCCTCAACATGACCTGATCCTGTCCAATCCAAAAGTCCTGCAGCCCGGCTTGCAGTAATCGTAAAATAATCGGTGTAAATTCCGCCGTTATTGGCGACCCCTTGCGAAAAGCCCATGTAACACCAAAATACACATCAGTGTCCAAACTTTTTACAAACACGTCTTGTGCCTGGAATAGAGACATTGTGGTATTTCGTAACATTGCGTAGTCACCACCTTGTACATAATTAAGGCAAGCTGCGTTCTCATCTAATAGAGCCATACGCACACAATCTTCCGACGAGTTGATATTTTGTATCCGCGATAACAACCGACGACGAACTGGGTCCCTGTTACCCTTTGCGTCATGATCTGCGACACCGCCATAGTAGCGCGCAAATGGCGTATAGTCTGACAAGGCTAATTCATTGAATGTTTGCGGTAAAATTTTTAGTGGATGCGGTTTTGTAAGCGATGACATAAGTTTTGACCTATATCCTGTCGACATTATAACGGCAAATAATGTCCACAGGTATAAGAGTAGTCTACCTTTGACGCCTACTGTTTCCAAAACGGTAGAGTTCTGCTCTAATAGGATTTTGAGTGTCGCCATGGCGACATTCAATGTCAACGACCTCGTTAATCTTAAAAACAATTTCCACCTATTAACAAATAATGCAAGTAGAGTGCAGTCAAATGCTATGGTAAGCAAGCTAGTGATGAAAAATAGTATTGAAGTTAGTAATAGTAGTATCCAAAGCTCGATACTAAATGGTAAGTACACTGAATTCCATCGAAAGCCCTTCTTGGGTTTTTGGATATAGAATACACGTGAATAGCGCTCGGTTGTTGCACTGTGGTCAATAACCCCATCACGATAGTCTGTTGTTCCGATAGTTACACCAAATGTAACCCTTTCATAAAATATATCTGCTATTGCACCTATCCAAGTTCCGTTTTGCAGTTTCAGCCCTGCCGCACCCCCGTTACTGCCTAACCGAAGTTGAAAAGTAAAATTAAGCACGGAAGATGTTGCTTTGAGCATTTGATATACAGCACCGTCAGCTTTTAGTACTTCTACATTTTCAGAATTGACAAATCGGAGGCGTTCTGGAGTTCGGGTTGTTGTTACCTTGAACAATTTGTTATTGGTGAAGTGCTTACATGGAACTTGACTAGGCTTACAAGTAAGCTTTAGTTTGTTTGTACTACTCAAAAATATTCGATAGCGCAACCGATCGTAGAATAATTCAAATTCTTGCGATGTAACAGCAAACACAAAAATGTCAAGATGGGGTCGAATATACTTGAAATTTAACAGCACTTCTGTTGCATGTACATTTTCTTGCGCATACTCTAAAGCAACAACAACAGTTGAACAAAAGTTGCTATATTTAATTTGAGCAAAAAAATAACTATTTAAAATTTCGTGAACTTCATGTTCACGTCCAAAATATCGGCTTTTGTTGAAACGTTTTTTGAAAAATCTTTCATTGAATAGCAACTTAGTGGCCACGTTGCGAATAATTGTACTAAGGCTGTGTTCAACGTTTCTTGTACTGGATATAATAGTGAATGTATTGGAACAATGCTCATTTAAATGTTGAATACTATTCAGCAATAGCTCCTTTTCTGCAACTATTGACGAGATTAAACAAAGCATTAATATGCATTTTGAGTAAGTTATTGCCTCGGACATACTGTTAGTTACAAATGCAATTTTGACAAATGGCAATAAACGATACTGACTGTTTTTAACTTTAGAAGTGCAAGCTGAAAAAAAATGTTTGATATAATTTCAAAACGGTTAAATGATTTTTGACGTAGCATTCTTGGGTCATTTGCACTCAATCAATGTCTTAACCTTAAGTAAACATCTATCAAATACTCAACAACAGTTCCATTGACAAATCCTAGCAACATTTCTCCATTTTATGTAATACATGTTACCTAGTACAAACATAATAATAAGTTATTAAGCATATCCACCCATGTTCAGCCTCCACGTCCGCAACTTTCTAGGCTTCCACTCATCACTACCACACCACCACCTTTTTTTACTGTACTGATTGTGCTGGTGCCGGGATTAGATCTCGGCACCAACCCAAGTTAGGACAAGGGTCCTTGGTAATAGATTGGTTTAATGAGAGTTACCACTTTTAATAAGATTTTTTTTCAATTATGTCAATAGTCGTACTGCAATAGTCTTCTCTTGTCGATTTTCCTTGGGTGAATTTACAATATTTTGGAATTCGGAGTATCAACCACTCTACTACGTTACAATTTTAACATGCATATATTGTAACTTGAATTTGTGACTAGTTGTTTGGAAGATACAGTTTGTATGATTTGTATTGTTATAGTACATTTTACGCAAAGCAAAAATGGTTTTCATAAAAAAATATTTTGTAGCGACATCTTTGCTCTAATATATTTCTTGAGTATCACATTTTTATGCTGCGACGATGCAAGAATAGATTCTTATATTGTATTTTTCATATATACTTGAAATGCTCGACCGTTTTTAGCATATGTTTGTATCCACAGAATTTATCTGTGGATACAGTTATTGATTTTTTTTTTGTAATTCCTCTGGTGTTCGTTATTGAAGCACTCAAAAAGTCTCTTCCACCCCAATTCCTCGTTCTGCTTCATAAATGGGCACTAAAAATACAAAAACTGTTATATTAGAAAAATTAAATGCGAGAAGAGTGACTAACTCCTCTATTTGACCAAGTTGAGACCTAGATGACACCTAAACATTTCTTTCATTCAGATGACCTCCAAAACAAAAAAAAACAGCGAGTTTTCGGGATTTTCTAGTACCTAATACAATTTAAATATTTTTTTTAAATAAAATATTCATTTTAGAAAACCTCGAGTCCTCCCCTGCATTCATGATGATGGGTGGTAGGTAAGCTGTAGGTAAGTGGTAGGTGGTAGGTGGTTATCTAAAGCAAAGCTTCTGTAATGCCAATATGAAAATTCACATACAGTAAATCGTCCCCCCTGGATGACGGCCTATTTTTCAAAAGTGGAGAATCTAGTTTTAATTCACTCTAGAGGTGCGTCATTTTTTAACTACGTTGATATCCTGCAAAAAAATCCCCTACCGCCTCACGTAGGTTGTGAAACTAGCTAATATTCTTCTGTGTGTTTGAACCACTATCTTCTGACTACTAATATTTTTTAAGCTGTAACATGCTCCTATTTCTTAAAGTTAGTTCCTTTTTTGTTTGTTTTGTTTGCTTTCTGTTTTCAAGCATTCAAATAAGACTCCTTAGTTAGCGTTTTAAGTTCAAATAAAAACTCGCCCTGCAGAGTTGCCGAAACTAGTTTCCATTTTTGAGTTGTCTATATTTGGTACTTATTTATTTAGATCGATGTCTAAAACACTAGAAGTTTGATGTGTTACAAAACACCATTTTAATAAGTAATGAACTTCCAAATACCTTGCTAACATATGTTGCCCGGATTTGTTTCTGTAAATAATGAAAGTTTAACAAGAAATCTTCTTTAACCTTGTAATTATAATTTTAGGTAAGGCTTGAAACAGTAAAAAAAAGGAGACAGCGGTAAAATATACTGTATAAAACTCTGGAAAAATGAAATCCAAACCAGTTCTAATTCGTCCTTATGTCTTCACGAGTTGCCTTACAGTACTTTTTATTCTGTTGTGCCTTTGCCTTGATAGCTATGGCAACTACGCCATTTCCACCCGGTAAGCGTCTCGGCAAAAGCAAATTAGTTACCGAGAGAATGTTGAAAAGTAGTGGAAAAGAGTACGTGATGGTACTCAACGTTACTGGAACCATTCTAGCGAGAGGTACACAGCTATTGGCCCATGGCTGCTCACTTCCCGGAATCCCGATCAGAAGAGGCAAGTCGGGCAAAATTGAAGAGTGTGGAGTACTGCGCCCTGGTTTTATAAGGTTTAGCATCACTACAAAACATAAGTTTCTGATTATCTTGTACTCGGCGATAGTATCGACGCACATTACTCAAATCGGTATCGCTCTGGAAGAAAAATTTCAGAGCTTAGGTCAGAAGAGTCAAGTTCATTGTTCGTGGAGAGGATTTTACTCACCGTCTTCCAATTGGCTCTAGATTTTTTAAAGATGTCCGAAAAATTGTTGATGAGAAGCTTATTGAGAGGACTGTAATTATCGATGACAGTCCTGACTCCTACAGCCATCTACCGGAGCAATTTTTGAATTTGCAACTTTCATGTCTCGTAGCACTCCCAACGTTTAATGATATTGCCGATTACCACAAAAAGTACATTCAAGTAGCGGAGGACTTCAAAGAAGTTAGTGATCTTTTAGCTCCTGTTCTGAGAAATGTAAGATTTTCGTAATAATAATAAGTATAATAATTCAAATTACTTGTGAGGAAATTTTTATTCTTCAAAATTGACTCTAGGATTTTAAATTTTTTTTCAAAACCTATACATTTGTTTCATTTGATTATATTTTAATTTGAAATATATTTAATGTTTAACTCGATATTAGTTTATTCAGATTATCAATTATATCATCAAATCAATAATCAATTAAATGAAACAGAAAGCGTACAGTAGATGTTATCTAAGTGACTAATCTTTACACTTTACACCAATCTTACATTTAATGAAAAATATTTAATTGAAATTAGTTTTTTTTTCACCAATCATAATTTAGTTTACAGAACAACAATGAAAATACGTTTTAAGTAGTATCTCTCTCTCTCCACTAGCCTGAGTTCTGAGATCAGGGGTTCAAATTCCCCTACCAGCCATAAAAAAAGTCTTTGCTGTTGGTTTTCCCCTAAAAGAAATCGCCTTGCCTCTGACCTTGTGTATGCCCGTATCTCCGTGATTAGGCATACTTAGACAGATGATGAATTATTTATTTGATATATGGCGCACCCATGATCAAGTTAAAGTTACACATTATTTTGACACATACTTAGACAGAGGATATGGAAATTTCCCTATAAGTTTCCCAACCGTCTTTGTCACAATTGAGAAGACTGCCCTCATTTGCATAGATAACAAAATCTATGCTAATGAGTCCTTATCCCTACCACATCCCTACTCTCTCCTTTCATGTTGACCATCCGCTCTGCGGGAATGTCAAATAACGATGCTTTACCTTTTTTTAAGTAGTATTTTATTGAATTTGTAATATTATTTTTTAAACATATATCTTTAGGCGCCTAAAGGTTTCACTCGCCCCACCTTACGTGATGTTCTGAACGCAAGACGAGAATATCAAACGAAAATTAGCGCCCAAGGCCCGTAGTCCGGGGGG